>CM026290.1:3667313-3805764 GCA_014851415.1 Cnaphalocrocis medinalis | reverse complement strand
TCCTAATCCTAATCCTAACTAATATTTAAATGCGAAAGTATGTATGTGATGTTGTCTCAATTTATTATTATTTATTACCTACGTGAACTGGTTGTATAATTCTATGAGAAAATACAATATTATAAAGCTTGAGACTGTGTTTAGCTTTCTACACCTCTGAAACCCGACCTGGTAGGTACCTAATATTATTTCGAAAAATAATTTGGGCAACATGTGTATAAGAGTAAGTTATAAGAAAGTTGGTAGGAATTTCGTAGGCTTTACGTATGAACTTGAAGCGGCAACCTCACGTTAAAGGTCCTCTCAGGCCGTCAAACGCCTAGGTCTCCCCGAGTAGAGGGCTAATCCCCCAGGTTGTAAGCAAAGGGCTCTCGCATAGGCTTTGTGCGAGTGCGACCCCTGCCGGGCTTAGATGCGCACCGGGACTAAATTTTGTCGACTCTCGTTCGCGAGAGTGCATCCTTCTATCCCGCTCATCGCTCAGTCAGGTGAGCGAGAAGCAACTTGCGCTGACGCAATACGAGTGTCGACAAAATTATCTCGTGGTGCGCATCTTAGCCCGGCTGGACTTCGATGTTCTTATTACGCTTTGCAGTACTCATTATAATATTACATTTTACTGTGTGAGAGCCACGCTTCGGCATGAATGGGCCGGCTCGACCGGACCCAGATAACAATTTAAACTTGAAACTGACTTGCGATAGGTTTGATGTATCAAACATGAAGCTTTGTCTCAAATTTGCCGTGGCAAGTGTATAAACTTGAGGCGAGGTTAAATCAAACGTTCTAGTTCCGAAGCAACAAACTTGCTAGAAAATTATTCTATAAAGTGTATGCAGGTTTGACATAACAAAGTTTGGACAATCGGGGGGGAAGGGGATAAAAGGTTAGCAGCGCACTTGTTGCATGTGTTCATCATGGACGGCGGCAATTGCTTACTAGAGATGTGTAAGTAATGCTTGTAATATGACGCGGGTGATATCACGCGGCCAAGTAATATTGCATTACTTATTACCCGGCGATACGAACCATCACACCATTACTCGAAACATTACTCGGTACTTCGTATCAAAATTAATATGAAATAAATAATTTACGCCCGTATTTCATAGTGGTTAAAGCCGTTTCTATAAGAACACATTACTTACGCGCGCGGTCTATTACTTTCTTTCTCTTATAATCCTCGAGTGAAAGAGATGACATTAGATCAGAGACATCGCTCATCCGCGCCGGTAATATTGCATTACTTATTACCCGGCGATACTCGGAATCATCACACCATCACTCGAAACATTACTCATTACATCGTATCAAAATAAGAATATGAAATAGATAATTTACGCCCGTATTTTGTAGTGGTTAAAGACGTTTTTATAAGAACACATTACTTACGCGCGTGGTCTAATACTTTCTTTCATAATGCTCAACTGAAAGAGATGACATTAGATCAGAGACATATTGGATGTTCGGAACAACGATTTGCTATGCAATTTAGACCTTAATCTCATAGAAATAAGGTTTTTTTTGACATGTGTCATTTGTATCGACGGCGCTCTGTTTTGGCGCCAAAGTGCCTCAGATCTATACGAATACGAGGTCAGTGGAGGTCAAGGAATGAAATGATGCAAATTATAACTATACTAGATGCAAACCCGGCTTCGCTCGGGGGAAAATGTGACTCATCATAATATAATGCATCAAGAAAGTCATGATATTCATCGATGGCGCCACTGCCGCTTATGTCATAACGCATGGTAACCACATTGGTTATAATACTCAAAAGCCTTTAATAATGCTATGGAACTACGTAAATAGTTCCCATAAAGAATTAATTTCACGACTTTATTGAAAGACTATACACATCTGTACAAAATGTAAGTAGTGTACCTAGATATTTATGAGCAAGGTAGGTATAGATTAACAGTGGGAGGGCCACACTTCGGCATGAATGGGCCGGGACGACCGGAGTAATACCACGTCCTCACAGAAAACTTGATTGGACCCATTAACATCCTTCCATTTGAAATAATAGGTAATAGAACCTAATAATTATAAATTGTATAAAAATACAATACTCAGTACCGTTAATACCACTTTTTAGGGTTCCGTAGCCAAAATGGCAAAAACGGAACCCTTATAGTTTCGTCATGTCCGTCTGTCCGTCTGTCCGTCTGTCACAGCCGATTTACTCGGAAACTATAAGTACTACAGTGATGAAATTTGATGGGAATATGTGTTGTATGAACCGCTACAAAAATATGACACTAAATAGTAAAAAAAAGAATTGGGGGTGGGGCCCCCCATACATGTAACTGAGGGATGAAATTTTTTTTTTCGATGTACATACCCGTGTGGGGTATCAATGGAAAGGTCTTTTAAAATGATATAAAGTTTTCTAAAAAACATTTTTTCTTAAAGTGAACGGTTTTTGAGATATCAGCTCTCAAAGTCGTAAAAAGTATGTCCCCCCCCCTCTATTTTTATAACTACGGGGTATAAAATTCTAAAAAAAATAGAGGTGATGCATGCTAATTAACTCTTTCAACGATTTTTGGTTTGATCAAAGTATCTCTTATAGTTTTTGAGATAGGTTGATTTAACTGTAATTTTGGTTAAGTTATTGTGCTTACACTGAAAACGATGGCTGAACCTTATAAGATAGATCAAAAAATATACTACAGTATTGTACACCTTTAAAAATCTTATATTTGCTGCTACGGAACCCTTTGTGCGCGAGCCCGACTCGCACTTGGCCGGTTTTTAATGTAAGCATTAAATATTTCCTCTACAAACATTAATTACCTACTTACATTGCAAAACTAACGCGTCGCAAAGTAAAACTGTTTTCGTAATTCGCTACTTCACAGATTTCTGAAATATATTTTATAATATCTATAGAGTTATTAATTTAGACTACCCTACAATAATATTTTTTCAAAAAATATTTATTTTGGCTTGGCGAAATATTTTATTACATCAGTCCAGAGTAATATTCATTCATAGTACAGTAATTTTCATACACCGAGACATAACAATTGCTCAACACTATCGGGTGATGTTTCGAGTAATAGTAATATCACCAAGTGATATCACTTTTCTGCTAGTGTGATGAGATATTACATTACATTTCAGTGCACTGTTATGCTCATCTCTGTTGCTTACCACCAGGTGATCCGCCTGCTCGTCTGCTACCTATCATATAAAAAAACCTTATCTCAGTTCCACGCACTTTCCCAAGCAGGGCGCAGTGGCAGACGTCCCCGAGTGACGCTCCACAACAGTCACGATTGCAATAAAGAATCCATGACTCAAGTATTATTCTCAAATTGGACTTCTGGTAGTCATTGTTTGGAAAAAAATCTCGTCATCGCGATGTAGAAAATAACCACCGCACCGCGCCCGACCGCACAAATAACTTGGTAATCCAGTACAAATACATAGCATTACAATTTTATATTTGCGGTTGTCGCCTTTCTTGAAGAACAACACGAGTATCTTTGAAGGACCACATCAGAAATGATGTAATCCGACAAAAAACCAGAGACACCGACATAGCCCACCGAATTAGCAAACTGAAGTGGCAGTGGGCTGGTCACATTAGCCGCAGAACTGACAACCGTTGTAGCCATAAGGTCCTTGAGTGGAGACCGCGACTCGGCAAACGTAGTGTTGGACGCCCTGCTACAAGATGGGATGACGACATTCGAAGGCTGGCTGGAGTGAGCTGGATGAGAGTGGCCGAAAATCGGGAGCGGTGGCGTGCATTAGGGGAGACCTATGTCCAGCAGTGGACGAACGTGGGTTGCTGATGATGATTTGCGGTTTGCTTTGCTAAACAAAATGCACCGAGTTCGTTTCGTTCCCTGAACCGCACAAATAACTTGGTAATCTAGTACAAATACATAGCATTACAATTTTATATTTGCGGTCGAACTTTGCTTCAAAATTATCAAAGCCTTGAAACATCATACCTTAATCAACAAGCTTACAGCAAATTTTGTCATAAACTTGATTTTTCATGTTTGACGTGACAATCTAAAAATCAAGTTTGAAGCAAGCTCGCTTGCTATCTGGGGAGTGATACCACTGCCTCACAGAAAACCGGCGTGAAGCAGCCCCTGTGCTGTGTTTCGCCGAGTGAGTGAGGGTACCGGAGGCCCACCCGGGAGGGAAGGGGATAAAAGGTTGGCAGCGCACTTGTAACTCCACTGGTGTTGCAAGTGTCCATTGATGGGTTATGGGCAAATAAACCAGGATTGATAACTTATAAAAGGATTTATTGTTCATGAGCAAATACAAAAGATACATGACAATGACAGCGACATAGCACAGACAGATCGAATCCACAGATAATCACGACCAGAGATATACAGCGCCGCCTAGTGGCAGCTTTAGTCACACAAACTGTTTAGTTTAATAAGTTTACACAGATAACTTAACACCTACCCTTAAACTAAACAGTGGTTAAGCCAAGATTAGAAATACAATTACAATGTTTATCTTTACTTAAAGGTTTTGTCAAAACATCAGCAGGCATACACTCAGTAGGCATGTACTCTAACTTTACAATTTCACTATTTGTGACTTCTCTTACAAAATGATGTCTAATATCTATATGTTTAGATCTACTATGGTTAATTTGACTTTTACAAAGTTTTTGAGCAGACTGACTATCGTTATACAAAGTAATGGTTAGCCATTTACCTAAACATTCATATATAAAATTGCGAATAAACAAAGCTTCCTTAGCCCCTTCAGATAGAGCCATGTACTCTGCTTCGGTGCTTGAAAGGGCTACTGTTCTTTGTTTTCTGCTTTCCCATGACACGGCTGAATTTCCTATCTTGAATACATAGCCTGTATATGAACGACGATCTACTTGATTTGATGCCCAGTCTGCATCTATGTAACCAGCAACCCCAACTGTTGATTTCTCAAATACAATATTGTAGTCCATGGTACCTTTCAAGTACCTGAGGACGCGCTTGGCAGCCTTCCAGTGTGTATCTGAATGGGAATTATTAAACTGACTCAATAAGCTTGCTGCATGCGCAATGTCAGGTCTTGTACACACTGCTATGTACATAATACAGCCTATGAGACTTCGATATCTTGAGTGAGGATCACATTTATCTCCTTTTTCCAATTTTATACCATTTTCAAGAGGTGTACTCACGGGATTACATTCTGTCATTTTGAACTGTTCTAAAACTCGATGTATATAGTTTTTCTGATCAAGAATAATTTTATTTTGTTCTTGTCTCAAACGCATTCCCAGTATATGTGTTGCTTTGCCTAGATCTTTCATTTCAAACTTTCTCATTAATTCTTCCTTCAGTTTGTTTTTCTCGGGTCCATTTCTGCTGAATATCAATATGTCGTCTACATAGATAGCCAATATAATGATATTTCCTGTTTCCTCTGATTTCACATAAACGCAGGGCTCAGTGAGTGATTTCTTGAATTGAAGGTCTGTCAAAGCTTTATCTATCATATCATACCAAGCTTTTGATGCTTGTTTTAATCCATATATTGCTTTATTTAATTTGAATACATAATTTTCTTTACCTTTTACTCCATACCCTTCTGGTTGCTCCATAAATACAGTTTCTTTGAGGTCTCCGTTTAAAAATGCAGTCTTGACGTCCATGTGGTCAACATCCATGTCAAGGTTCACTGCCAGGGCGAGCAAGGTACGTATTGTAGAGTATCTGACTACTGGCGAGTAAGTTTCCTTGTAATCTATGCCATATGTCTGGGTGAATCCCTTGGCCACCAGCCGAGCTTTGTAACGCACTAATTTGCCATCTGCATCATACTTTTTCTTGAAAACCCATTTACATTTCACAGCTTTCTTACCTGGTGGTAGTTCTGTTAAATTCCAAGCTTTGTTGTTTTCAAATGACTCATACTCCTCAGCCATGGCCTTTTCCCAGTGTTCCTTTTCATGACCAGACAGTGCTTCTTGTAATGACAGTGGTACATCAATGTGGGCTGATGCTGTCATCACCATCTCTACGGGGTCTTCAATTTCTTCGGACGAAGCATCATCTGAAGTCATATTTGGATTCCATGAAACATCTGTTGGTTCATGATCATAAGAGCTACTGGAACTTGTATCTGATACATCTAAGTTAGGATATTCTTCACTAGGATTTTCACTCTCTACCTGTTCCATATTATTTAAGAATTCTAGATCATTAGTGTTGTCTTGATTTAGATTTGAATCAATGTCTTGGACAGACTTTCCCTCAATGAATTGTACATCCCTTGACTTTATGCATTTTGAAGGATTTTCCGGATCTACCAAGCGAAATCCTTTTGATTCATTGCAATATCCAACAAAAATATATTTTTTGCTCTTTGCATCTAACTTTTTCCGCCTTTCACTCGGTACTAATGCATAAGCCGTACAGCCAAAAACTCTTAAGTTTGACAAATCAACTTTGTTACCTGTCCATTTTTCCTCTGGTGTACTATCTCTCACTGCCTTGCTAGGTGCCTTGTTTTTAATAAAGATGGCCGTGTTCACCGCCTCTGCCCAGTATCTTTTCTCCAATCCTGAATCTTGCAGCATGCATCTTGCAGCCTCCATAATGGTTCGATTGGCCCTCTCTGCCACTCCATTTTGCTGTGGCGAGTAGGGCACAGTCGTCTGGTGTTCGATGCCATGCTCCTTCAGAAATGCCTGGAATTGTTTATTAATGTATTCACACCCATTGTCTGACCTCAGTTTTTTAATTTTCAAATCAGTTTGATTTTCCATAAGGTTTTTGAATTCTTTAAATACTGGTAACACTTGATCTTTTGTTTTGATAAAATAACCAAATGTCATTCTAGTATAATCATCTATGAATGTTAAGAGATATTTAGCACCACTAAATGAGGAAACGGACATAGGTCCACATAAATCAGAATGTATAAGGCCCAATTTCTCAGATGCTCGGCTGTAAGATTTCTTTGGAAATGGTAATCTGGCTTGTTTTCCCTCAATGCAAGCTACACAAGGACTATAATCAGAATCAGTATAATTAATTCCATTTGCCATACCTTTTCTTAATAAATCCATGCTCCGTTTATTCAAATGACCTAGTCGACGATGCCACAATTGCTGTGATGGACTCGCCTCGCTCATATAAGCCACTTCAGCTTGTTGACCCTCTGCAGTTGACTGAGCTTCCAACAACGATAGAGTTTCAACTGTTGACTGACAAGCCTCTTCCTGTAGGTTCGAATCTGTCTCTTCCTCGGTTTCAGAAATAGGGCTCACTGATGACCTACTGTCAGTCGTTGCCAGTGCGCTTCCATCTGACGAGTCGTTGACAGTGTTCAGCTTATAAACACCATTTTTCTTCCTTGCACTTGCAACTATTGTCTCACCATAGCATATGTTACACTCTTCATCATTAAAATGCACTTCTAGTCCCTTAGCTGTCAACTTACTGACAGAAAGTAGGTTTGTTGATAAACCTGGCACGAAGATAACATCACATATAGTAGTTTTATGTTGTTGTCCTTTCAATATTAGTTCTACATCACCATGTCCTTCTGTGCACATATTCTGATTGTTTGCTGCTGTCACTAAGCGCGGAGTGTCCACAACATAATTCTTCATTATATTCTTGTTGTTTGTCATATGACATGTAGCTCCTGAATCAACATACCATGCATTGCAGTTGATATTCACCGCTAAAGCAGTAAGCAGTGTTCCATTCCAAGCTTTTTCACTCCTTTTGTCATCATTTTTGTTAATTTTAGTATCACAATATTTGGCAAAATGTCCTGTTTTCTTACAGATATAACATCTCGACTTAGCAGAATATTTGTATCCACCTTTTTGAGGTTGTTTTGTGAACAATGAACTTTCTTCAACTCTGTCAAAGTCTCGGCGTAGAAATTCTTGTAATAATTTGCTTTTTACGGTTTCACTGCATAGTTTAACATTCGAATTTTCCAACGCCATAATAAGTGGATCATAATCTGGAGGTAATCCACTTAACATCAGTACTGACAGGAAGTCGTCATCCAATGGAGCATTTATATCTCGTAATTGTTGATCCAAATCGGTGATCTTCAGAAGATATGATTCCATGTCATTGAATTGTTCCAATTTTGACCCAAAAAGTGTCCGCAGTAATCCAAGGCGTCTACACAAACCTTTATCTTCGTATGCCGTCTTTAGGTTATTCCACGCTTGATGCCCGGTAGTAGCATTACGAACATGTGAAAAAGACCCAGGCAGCACCATCAAACATATCTTCGCAAGAGCCTTTTGTTGTTTTCGTGCGTCGTTGACTTGTGGTACTCCCGTCGATGACTCCTCGATGCAGTCCCATAAGTCTTCATGTATTAAATACATCCGCATAGAAAACTTCCAATTTCCGTAGTTGGAAATTCCACTGAGTTTCTCAAAATTGATTGAGATCCCGGAGCTCGTTGCAGAACCCGCTGACTGCTGCCCGGCGCCGGAGCCCACACGGCTCCCGCCATCACCGCCGGCCGGCATTTTGAAGATTTTGTGTTTTTCGCAAAACTAATTACGCATTCGAACTTATCGCGTTACCTGGGCCCATAACCTGATGGGTTATGGGCAAATAAACCAGGATTGATAACTTATAAAAGGATTTATTGTTCATGAGCAAATACAAAAGATACATGACAATGACAGCGACATAGCACAGACAGATCGAATCCACAGATAATCACGACCAGAGATATACAGCGCCGCCTAGTGGCAGCTTTAGTCACACAAACTGTTTAGTTTAATAAGTTTACACAGATAACTTAACATCCATGAGCGGCGGCAATTGCTTACCATCAGGTGATCCGCCTGCTCGTCTGCTACCTATCACATGAAAAAAAAATACATCCGCTCACGTAAAAGTCAATTTGCCACTAAAAGATGTTTCCAAAATAAATCATGTATCATCATCATGTCATCATAAAAAGTCTCATTTAAATCCGTTCTGTAGTTTAGTTTCCGATTATAGATTCGGCTAAACCAAAGGCCTAACGTGCCGCTGTAGGTGTAGTAGCCCAATAGTTACACAAGGGTCGCGGGATCCATTCCCGCACAAACGCAAAAAGTTTGTGGTTTAGGCCAAAAGAAGTTAGATCACCTTTGAGTATTACTCAAAGTAGATCACAGATGTAACTAGTTATTATTAAGTTAGATTCTCTTTACTCATTAGTTTGACACTAGCATGTAAAAAAGTATTACATTTTTCTTCTAAGAATTAATGATTTATTTTAGTATATTGCGTAGGTATATCTAGATAATCACCAAAATTTAAACATAAAGAATAGATTACAACGTTAAAAATTATAATATCATGTCAACAAGTTAGCAAAATGGAAATTAATTTTAATGCTCTAAAATACTATTCAAAGTTAAAGGGTTGAATTTTGTGAAAAGAATAATTTTGTTATTATTAATTAAAATATTAATCTACTCTTTTAAGTTACGAGTAAAACGACGTTTGTGATGTTGTTTCAATATTTATTTATAGGTTAATTCTTAATTATTGTTCCTGGTAGGCAGGTAGGTGTTATTGCAGAATACAGACTTGCGCAAAACAGATCACTCAAATGAAAGAATCTTTTTTTTTTCTTTTCAAAATTATTCTTGTCACAAATGACCAACCGTATTTTACCTTGATGCAGTTCTTTTAATTTTTTTAATAAAACATACATAAGTATAGCCTTCAATATTTTATTGAAAACACCTCGACTCTTACGCCAGGACTATAAGGTTCATATTTGAATGAGTTTGTAACTCATTAGAGTAGGTACGTGACAGTACTACTAATTTGATGGTAACTTTAAAAAGTTCACTAATCTGCTTGACTGATTGAAGGTATTAAACTACATAACTAGATGGGAAGGCCATGCGACTTTACTAGTAGGTAGGTATGATGCGTAAACAATCCATTCATTACACATTAGATATTTATTGCACTGAAGATAATACATGTATGATACAACAATATAATTACTAGTTTTAGTTTGTTTATATTGATCCTACTTATATTTTCTTTTCGCTCTCTTTCAACTAAAACTGTAAGTGATAAGAAAAGGATTGTGAAGTAGGGGAGACCTAGGAGGGTTGTGACAATTTTAACTTCAGAGGCCATATCTCGATCAAGAAACATTTAACAGTTATGACCTATATAAATAAGTTTAGCGTCATTCCTTCTCTTTTTAAAACAATTACCAAAATTAATTTAAATGTACTGATTTCTGAGAAAATCAACGAAATCAAGGACTACTCCCCCTGTCACAACTCTCCTACCACCGAGGTAAGTTAGGCCAACGCTTGACCACAATCGCACCTGAGGGAATCTGACGATGAGGACTAGGTTAACACGACTTGAAACAGAGTGAAGAACATGTATACCTACTCTGGTTTAAGTAAACCACTCACTCGGTAACAACACAAGCCTAGGAACTTCACACCTACACTAAGCCGCTATGCAGCGATAATTGATTGCGCATAATTTTATTAATTTTGTATTTCCCATCCAAGTATCAACTAGATACTTGAGTACATGGTAAATAATATACGACCTCTTATAAAAGGGAAAAAACAGTAGGCTTAAAATTTTTGTTTCTCTATTTGTTCGCGTTAATCTCGGAAACAAATAATTTTAACGAAAAACGGATGTTTACTTGTATAGTTGCTATTCTGTTGCCTGATATCTGTAACACAAGTGCTTAAGCTACTTAGTACGGAGACAGGTCAATGTATGACATGTTGGGTGTTAAGCCTGAGTTTTACATCCTACGCGCTTAGTACAATTGATTTTGAAAAAATTTAAGTAATGGCAAATCGAAATTTATAAGAGCCTGAGAAAGAAATGTATCCCCTAATGTTTCTCAGAGAAAAATGTTCATATTTAAGTATGAACCTCCCAGTAGGTATACTAATATAACACCCCGTGGTTGATAGGCTTTCCTATCCCCCCCCCCCCCCCCCCCCCCCCCCCTATAACACACCCTTTCCGATTCAATTATAGTTTCTAACCACATAATATCAGGCCATTATAATGTCCTCCTTTTAAATTGAACCAGAAGAGTAAGTAAAGAATAAGACATTAAATAAAAGTTTAAACTTTGACATAGGTAGTAGGTAGGTACTCTGTACACACCCTAATGGCAACTCAATTCTGATTCTACTGTGTGACATGCAATGATATAATAAATAAGTTTAAGTATGTATATACATTGGTGATTGACAATCCGTACTAGTATACTGCACTGTTACAGTCTGCCGGCGCCCAAAAAAAACCATTTGCCGTAACAAAAAAAAACAAGAACTAGTAAATCAAGACGTCCGCAACGACCAATTGCCCTCATCAAGCAGCAATGATTCGATTCCCGGGGACTGAAACTGAAATTAACATCGATAACGAACTATGGCGAATGCAATTTGCGCCAACGAGTGTTTCCGCTCACCGCCAAGGCGAAGCAGTCGCTAGCTTACTGTGGATAAGCCCAGTCTTAAAAATTTTTTAGCTTTTAATTTTTAGTTTTCTAAGGGGTACAGAAGAAATCGCTACAAGCAATAATACCGCCTTATTATTACACCCTGTTATAATTTTACCATACCTGTATTATAATAGGTACCTGGTCTATGTACGAGTATTAATGGAGCCGCTCTCTAAGTATAGGAATAATGCAGTGATACTGATAATTGTAAGTATGTAGGTACCAACTACATATCTATCATGTTACGAATATAAATAAATAAATTTTATTTCTGTGCAATAAGGAATACTTTCTATCTATGCATCTCAATTGACTCACCATAGTAAAAAGGAGAGCACACGTTGCAATTACAACAGACGCGATGGAGTAGGAATCACATCCATTGGCACTGCCGCCACACTGGCCCGCGAAATGCTTCTTCACGCTTCGTTTGAAGGTATTTATATTGTAAGACGGAGGATAGATATAGAGTCGCTTTTAGCCCACCTATCCGCTTTTGTATAAATCCGCTAGCCAATTTCTTTTGAACCCCGAATCTGAAGGAGCATTTTGTATGTTAAGATCTTTGAACAATGGTGGTTTGTCGCCTTAGTAAGTCCTTAATGGTACGGCAGAGAATGAGCTGACAAACTTTTAAGTAAAACGATTTTCGGATTCAATTAAATCAACAGCCTTTGCCCGTCCACAGTTGGATGACGGTCTCCTAGCTGCCTGCTCCATAGATTTTCTCACCCAGGTACTACCACCAGGTTACCTAAGGTCAGCATAGAGTGGCAGTTCATCCTTGCCAGTCAGCTCCACTCCATTGATTGATTGTCGAACTAGTTAAAAGTAATGTCCACTTTCCATTTAAATGTAGCGTTTACATAAGTAGTTACTTGACTGATGGTAAGTAGCAGAATGGCCGAGGGTGGAAAAAGGTTATTATGTCATTTTGTTTTCTGTGGTTCATGGAAAAAGTTGGAGTTTTATTATTTGTTGACAAAATTGATATCAAAAACCAGACTAGAAATTACTTTCTTAAGTGAAATTATGTAATTAAATGTATGTACTTGTTAAGACTTGGAGTTGGATTCAACTTCTAAGAGCATCTTAAAAAATAATCTAAGTGAAGTATTGAAACTACTCTGACATTTCACAGAGGTCCGTGCAGTGAAGAATTTAAGGCTTAATATCCATAATGCAAAAGTTATCGAATCAAATTTCAACCAAGGCTAAAAAACATCGGCGATCTGATTCATTTGTTTATAGGCCACATCCCGTTTCTGACGCTAGATGTCAACCTAACAGCGTTACCTAGCAGTATCATTGGCTCTATTAGAACTAATAGTACCTACACATCGATGCAGTACTGTACAACATCCCAATGTGAGGTTCACTCAGCGACACGTCAGGTTACCCACGCGATGCAAAAGTAACACTTGTGTCTCGGTCCAAAAAGTCCAAAATGTTACGTTGGATAGCGAAGTTAAAAACACTCAGGCTATCACAATTACGGTATTGTACCGAAGGCAACAAATTACTATCTATGAAGAGGTTGATCGCATAGTCAAAGTCATGGCTTACATGTAAATCGAAAAGGCGAAACACTGCCGCAATGTAATCGACACCCAGCGCCATCTCTTTAGTCGAGTGTAAAATTAAGTCCCGAAACGAAGTGAGGGCATGCCACTAGTCCTAATGTAAGAGGTTACTCTATTACATACGCGATATGTAGTTTACTCGCGCATCTGGTCCAACAATGGACCAAAGGAGAATCTAAGTATGTATGGAAATAGGAATCCGCCTCTCATTTACCATAATATCACGCTTTTACTTTGTATAGTGGTATAATCAACTTGTATTATTAACGAATTAGGTAGTAAACAAATAAGTGAATCACTTACTTTCACATAGAAATAATTTTCAGAATAAAGTTTCTTTCAATAAACATGCATCAAACATTCTTTTGAAAAGCGTAGGGAAGGTCCACCATATTCTTTCTCGCGTTGAGATTTGCTAATCTACCATTCGCTGTTTATGACACGAAGCATCCAATCGGTTATCTGGTGTTAATTTGACTTCTTATTTGATATACTTTTTTGCTAAAACATACTTAGGTAGGTATCCTTGAACACCAAACATTTTCGCGACAACAAAGGAATCAACAAGTGGTATCCTTCAGTTGATAATTTCTTAAAATTAAAAGTAATAGAAAACTCACCGTTTTCAATGGAGAAGCGATGTATTTGCGTTTTCCACAAATCAGTTTTCGTGTGATAAACACCGCATCACTAGAGGGTTCGAGCGGCGTCCGCGCGTCCGTGCGCTGCGGTGGCGGAGTCCTGACTGATGCTGCCGCTATCAGCGATGTGGACATCCAGGTCCTGGAGGTAGGGGGGCGGGGGGACGCGATTGATCTGCACGCTTCCGCCGGTGTATCCTGAATGAAAGTCGCCCTATAGTCTCATGCGCCCTACGCGCGTAGTAGCGATGCCGCAATCAGACCCGACTTGTCTGGTAATGAGCTTTTGTGGGCGCTAGTGTGAAGGGCCGGCGGCTAGTGGACTCCATTTGCAAATAATCCGCTCACTTACTCACTAGTTAAGTAACTATTACTAGTGAACAGTAGTAAATTTTGGCAACTCTTGTTACCACAATACAGTCTAGGTAGGTATTCTTTTGGTAAAAGATTCCTACTTTTGTTGTTGACATTGTTTAAATTTTACTGGACATACATAATTTAATTCAATTAAGTACCTATTAAGTATTAATAATGATAAACGATCGAATAAATGTATACCTACACATTGATGTGATGTGTGGTTGGCTGTACCTACGTTATGAATTTAATTTTAAAGGATTGTTGTACTCTAATTAGGTTGGTATGTACGATGATGAAAATAAAAAATCTCAATAAATCACCCTAAATGAAAAATATAAATATCTTTTTTTAAAGGTTTTTGTCTTAATTATAACAGACCCATTACTTCAAATCATCTTCCCGGCAAGAATACCTATTATTTACCTATTTATTTCAAAATAATTTATGTTATTACCTATTACTAATAATAAATAAATAAACAATAAACAACGACTATTTACAATAAACAAAGGCCACGAAATGTAAAATAAAATTCGTAGCCACTCCGAGATTCCGACTTATTCTCACGGAAATCGCTTGCGTGCTACGAAGGCTACGGCCCGGCTCGTAGCAAAGTTATCGCTACAGGAAGAAATTATATACCTCATTATGGCACTTGTCCGTACTAAACGCTCAACTTTGGCCAATGCTTTTTAAGCATGTTTTTGTCTCTACCACAAAGTTGACTTAGAAAGAGATCAAAAGCAAATCAGCCTATACAGGATGGAAAATATCATTGAGCCTTGGACGGAAAATACCTTAAATCTTTAAGTGAGCATGTTTAATTTTTGGGAATCGTTCTCTTATTTGTTTAAAGCAATAACTGTACTAATAGTTTTTCTGAATTGGGCTGGCATTATAGCCTGGAATAGAACCAGACAAAGATAAAAAAGTAAATATAGGTCATCTTATCCCATAAATCGATTCAGTCATTCTTAAAGATAATTTTTCTTTAAGAAACCTTAGGTCTTACACTTTCTTTTAAAAAAAATAAAGGAATGTTTCCTAAGTAAAACATGTTCACATATAGATTTAAGGTTGTTGTTTCCCTCCAGGGCCCAATGTCTTTTTCCACCCTGAATGCTATCCCACTGCACGGTAACGGCCTTCATAGAAATCACGTTATTGCTACGATTATGGGATTAGGCTTAATCATCACACTTGCCTCATGCGGATTGTCGATCATCACAAACCCGAAGTATTCGAAAAATTGGAAGCATACGTAGGACCTACATACTTAGGTACTTTTCTCCTTCATACCACGTCTTCTACAGCTGGCGGCACGAAAGGATGGTGACCGTTATTTTGCGCACTTGTAAAAAAGAAGACTTTCTATAAAAATTGGTTTCTGCGCACTCAAGGTCATAACCGCTGTTTCGTGCCGTAGACTATACCTACCAATGAACATTTTATACAAAATCGATCTCCAGTGTCGATTACCCTATCTGTTGTTTTGTGTACGTCTACTGTTTAAGATAATATTTAAGGCGTTATCCAAGGTCCAGAGTGAAAACCAGCGCTGCAAAACCAAACAAACCTTGTTGGCCGCAACTTCTATGTTACTTTATTTGGTCTTTTTGTCTATGTATACCTAAATGTGTGTGGTCAAATTTGTTTTCTTACTCATCTTCCTCGTAACGCCCAGATGCTTCAGAATGGCTGGTAGATAACGTGGTTCATCATTTCAGGCATTAGATAGGACGATAGGCCTCCCCCAATGTTCGGATCAGTCCTGTGCCACCCGCATCCAAGGAATTCGCGCGACCCTCAATAAATCGTCGGTCCACATTGCGGGAGACTGCCACGACTGCGACTTCGGGCCGGTTCCTGAATTGAGAAATATGTCTAACTAACAAAGTTTGTAGGTACATAAAAAATTCTCAACTCAGAAATCGGCCGTTTCTGTGCGCGGCCGCTACTCAAGGACATTCATCATCATCATCATCATCAGCCTGTTGCAGTCCACTGCTAGACATAGGCCTCTCCAAATGCTCGCCACTTTGATCGATCTTCGGCTACTCGCATCCAGCTCCAGCCAGCCCTCTTGCGCAAATCATCACTCCATCTGGCCTGAGGTCGTCCTACACTACGTTTACCGAGACGCGGTCTCCACTCCAGAACTCGTTTACCCCAACGGTTGTCAGTTCTGCGGCAGATGTGGCCAGCCCACTGCCACTTCAGCTTGCTAATCCGATGAGCTATGTCGATAACTTTGGTTCTCTGCCGGACCACCTCGTTTCGGATTCGATCACGCAGAGAAACGCCGAGCATAGCTCTTTCCATAGACCGCTGAGCGACTTTGAACTTGTGGACTAGCCGTGCTGTTAGTGTCCACGTTTCAGCCCCATGTCATGACGGGTAGGACGCACTGA
The DNA here is from genome assembly GCA_014851415.1 of Cnaphalocrocis medinalis. Classification (NCBI taxonomy): domain Eukaryota; kingdom Metazoa; phylum Arthropoda; class Insecta; order Lepidoptera; family Crambidae; genus Cnaphalocrocis; species Cnaphalocrocis medinalis. Next base: position 3,789,282 of record CM026290.1, on the reverse strand, counting down.
TTATAGACTTTTGTCTTTAGGCACTGTGGAATAGACGATGAGAAGACTCAACGTAGTTTTCCGAATGCTGCCCAACCCAGCTGGATTCTTCTTTTCACCTCATCCTCAAAGTTGTTTCGACCCAACTGCAATGTCTGCCCGAGGTACACAATATACTTCTCAACAACTTCGAGGGTGGCGCCATCGCAATCGGTTCCGGTAGAACATGTTCATTGAACATGACCTTGGTTTTTTCCAAGTTCATCCGTAGGCCGATGCGTTTAGAAGAGTCCGCCAGGCTATTCAGCATCTGTTTTAGGTCCTGCGTCGTTTCTGCCAATATGACGATGTCATCTGCGAATCGCAAGTGGGAGATGTATACGCCATTTATGTTGATGCCACGTCCTTTCCAGTTCAGCGTCTTGAACATGTCCTCCATTGCATTTGTGAACAATTTTGGGGAGATGACGTCCCCTTGTCTCACTCCTCGATGCAATGGTATAGGTTTTGTTTGCTGATTCTGTACTTGGACGGACATAGTGGCGGCCTCGTAGAGACCTCTCATCACTTGGATATATCGCCAATCTATTTGGCAACGCTGCAGGGACTCCAGAACAGACCAGATTTCAACCGAGTCAAAGGCCTTCTCATAGTCCTCAAATGCTAGACACAGTGGCTGATTATACTCCTCGGTCTTCTGTATAATCTGCCGCACTGTGTGAATGTGGTCTATGGTGCCATCTCCGCTCCGAAATCCAGCCTGTTCCGGTGGTTGGAATTCGTCGAGTCTTCGCGCAAGACGGTTCGTGATCACTCTTGAGAATAGCTTATAAGCGACTCAAGGACATTATTCTGCCCCAATGGCCGTCTGTTCTTCTCGCAATCCTCGAAAACGGCGTTATTGACATACAAATGTTTACATGCACACCCTGCACTTTTGTGCATTTAGGATGTTGCAATAAACAACTGCAGTTAAGGTCGCCGTGTAATGAGTACTAATTGTTATCAATAGAGCACTATCCTGTTAAAGTTATTTAGCGCGAGGCTGTAATGTAAGATACTAGCTGATAGTTAACCTGATACCTTTATGATAGGACTTTATGATAAAAAACTCAATAGCTTTAATTTAATAGAAGAAAGAAAGAAAGAAGAAAGAAAAAATATTTATTTGGGCACACAAAATAGTTACATACATAGAGTTACACATTAAAAGGCACTTAAAATTATAATGGACGTAGGTATGTGTAACTAGTACAATTCAATAAAACCATGTGACCAAAATGGTTTCCACTCAGCATTTGTTAGCGACGAGAAGAGCCGCTAACGCTGATTTTCAGTGGAACCAGTTTTTGTTAGAGGGGCTACAGTGACACAAGTTATAAATATTTACAAAAGAACAAAATAAATAAAAATATACAGAAGGCTCTTGATTATGAATGAACATAAAGATTTTACAAAATGTGTATTAAATATACAAATTAAAGTATTTGGGCATATAATGTAATTTATTGTACTCGAGTGTGTGCCTACTATATAAGTTCCATGTTGAGTTAATTGATGGGTGGATATAATAAGATAGATATCGTCACTGGAAAGGCAACTTTTCTGCTGTGCGAAAGGGTCGTTTCGAGAAAAAGCCGTTTAAAGTTTTTTTTTTTAGAAAAAAATTCGTACCTTTTTGTCCTGTTATCCGATTTTAACAAAATAAATTGACAATTGCTACGGCATTTTTTGTTTATTTTTACACGTATATTGCATACTGTTGTGATAGCCAGAAATAGCTGTGGGTTGGGTAAGAGACACGCAAAAGAAAAAGTGACCTCAACTTTCTTCAAAACTTGGTAAGGCAAAGTTTCTTACCAAGCAGTTAATAATTTTATTGCAGTTTAAAATACTGACGTATTCATCAATAATCCATTGAAGTACTACCCGTGCGGATAAACGCTGGGATTAGAAATGGCGGCGCAACTATTCACCTCTCGCTCGCACACTATTTGCGTCTATACTCGCACACGTGGGTACAGACTGACAAAAAAAAGCTGCGTTTTAATAAAAAATTGTGAGCTAGTTTTTCCGTAGTTTTGAACCTTTCGTTAGTCTTGTCATATTTTGTTAGAAAGGTACGTTATTCCTCATTACTATAGGCTATGTACGTACCACGGGCGAAGCCGGGGCGGACCGTTAATAAATGTATATTTTTGTGAGAACAAATTCGTTTATATATAAATTATTATTTGTTTATAAAAAAATTCTTTTTAGGAAAAAATAATTTATCGCAATTTGAATTATTTTCATAGATTTTTTACATAAATACAGTAAAAAATACTACTTACAAAATAATAAAACCTATAAAACATACTTATATATTATTTGAATTAATAAAATAACAAAACATTTTCAATGCTAATGATATTTTCTACGATTTTTCAGTTTACTTATTTTTAATTATAATTTTACGTACTTAGTATGCTGACGGTACCGACTCGTCGGTCCGCCATTTCTAATCCCAGTGTTTATCCGCACGGGTAGTAAGTTAAAATTTCTTTTCACGTGGGTTTGAATCAGTGAAGTAGAATTACTTTTAGCACTGTCAGTATATATGTAGTGCTATAAAACTTATGTGAAGTGAATTGCCTATGTAAGCGCACAAAAATTTCTTTAAGATATACTTTGTTGCAGTTTAGTGCAGGGTAAAATTACTTCGTACACGAATGCAACCTTAATGTGATTATTTTTTTATTACTTCTGGCTTTTATTATTTCATGGATAGTTTAATAGGTGTTACCTTAGTAAATACTTTCCTAAGATGATGAAAGATCTTTATTACAATTACTACCTACCTACATAAATTGGATTATTATTTTGTCATTAACATGAACTTATTTGTAGTGAACTATATCTATATGAACCAACAGAAAAATATGCTAACGTAGCTATATCTTTGGACAACAGTCTGAGTATCATTGTTATTACTATCCTACTATTAAAGGAAAAAATAAATCAAGTACCATTTTGAAAATTACGCTGTTTAGATCACAAAACAAGCTATGTATAACCTCATTTGAAGGAAGTTTTAATATGTAGGTAGGTACTCTTTAATCATTATCAGGATTCTTGTTAGGTATAAAACTCCCAGATACGAATAGTCTCTTCTGTAATCTGTAGCTTAGTCAACAAAATGTCATTTTGTTGAGGTACGTTGAACAAAATGTCATTTTGTTGAGGTACGTTGAACAAAACGCGTAAAGTACTATGAAAATCACGGCGCTTACGCCTTTTCGTTCGCGAACAAATTTTATCCTAGAAGCGATATAGCGCTGCGTGAATTTCGCATGCTTAGACGATTGAATTATTTTTCAGCCGGTACTTTCAAAATGGAACATGTCTTTTGCATACGATAGCTCCTCTAGTTCTACATTTACCTCAATGCTTTGAGATTAGCAAATTTACTTACATATTATTAGTAATCAGACTACCAGTAGCCAATTTTACTCAAAGTGCAACTTGTATTTATTAACGGTAGGTAAAAATTACTTATATAACATTTGTTTAACAAAATACAGAAATTGTTTTATACAAGAAATTGTGCCAAACTGGAAATACGAAAAATCTCCTTTTTTTCGGTTTTCTTAACGCCAAAAACTTGCTCTGATCGTAATGGGACCCAGACAGAACGACGCAGAAAAAATCGCTGATTCCGAATATATAAATAACTCAAAATCGACATTTTGTTTGCAGCAGAAAAGTTGCCTTTCCAGTGACGATTTATTGTAGGTATATGAGTACAAGCTGAGAATTAATAGGTAGGTAATGATAAAAATAATGATATTGAGTCTTGATTGACTGCCTAAGGTTTGGAAATTTGTTCCTCCAAAAGAAATTTCTTTAATTTTAATTTGAAAGATGCGGCAGAAGCATAATATGCAGCGTTCCCCGGATAAAACTGTAGACTATTTGAAACCTATAATTATAGGTAATCAGTGTAAAATACTGCCTTCCAAAAATTTTTACCTTCCTTTTTGGCAAGGTCGTAGTCGGTTAAAAATTGATTTTGATAAGCAATAAAAAAGCCTATAGTACCCACCCCAAGAGAGTAATAGTTTCATTGTCATGACTGACTGGCTGTATGTGCTCTGTACCATTTGCCAAGGAAAAATTTTACCAAAAAAAAAAACAAATGTCATGCAACCACGGCATCGTAGGCAAGCTTTGTTTTTATTTATTTGATTACATACATAAAATGAATTTGTGCATTTTCTTTGCAATAAATAAGTAATGAGTTAAATAAGTTACAACAAAAGATACTGCAGCACCGAAAAATTGTGATACATAATTACATAGATATAATTTAGTGACAAGATGTCAGCGAAAAAGCTATGGGGTGAATTCGAAAACGACGGTGGTGATGAAACTGTGCTACAAAACGTAAACTTCAACCCAATCATAGAGCTGGGCATGCAAAACATACCAGAGATACCCATAACAGTGAAGTCTTCACCCATCGAACTGCCAAAACCCAATTTGATCACACACACCATTCAACTTCACGCGTACCTGAGACAACTGACAGCGATATTAGAACAAACTGAAAACGCCGTGTTTGAAGGCGCAAGAATAGACCCGATGAGCTTGCCGGTCATTCCACCCGAACCACCAATGAATATAGAACATGAAGTTATACCGCCTATTAACTTTCTCCAAAAACAGTATTGTGACTTCTCCCTTGGAAAAGGTCCTGTGATACAGCCGTTCACACCGGAAAGCCATAAGCGGGCGCTGCGGCAGTGCGCTTCTATCGCCTTGGGCCACGTCGGCGTCCCCACATGCACCAACACAGCCCTAAATGCGTTTGCAGACTCTCTTGACTTTTTCATGACTAATATGTGCAAATTAATGAGGACAGCTGTTGACCGAGAAGCCAGCGGTCTCAAGTCAGGCTTCCCAGATGTTATATCTAAAGTATTTGCTGATCTGAACATTGGAAACCTGCATGAGTTTTACAATAACCGTGTAGTCCAATATCATGCTAAGATAAAAAGAAAATGCGAAATCTTGAAAGCACAAGTAGAGGCTTTGGCTATAGGAGATATTGCACCACAGTTGAAGCTGGAAGAAGTTCCAGAGTTACATTTTCCGGCGGCCTTGGATGGAGCTTTTACTCCTTCACTTGAGCCCGGTTTTCAGATGCTGCACAGCTTGGAGCAAGAACAACTTCAGGGGCTGGAGCTTCTAGACACAGTTGCCACAGATGAAATAAAAATGGAACCAATGGAATTCTCTCAACCAGAGACTACCAAAATACCTTCCTTATCACCCAGTGCAAAGAAAAAGAGAAAATAAACATTTATACTCTTCACTTGTTGCATATTATTACTACACCCTACATAATATTTTAATTTTATTTTGACCTCATGTCAAATTCAACTTATGAGACCCTAATATAACAGTGCAGAGCTTGTCCAGACAATGTGTGTATGTTATGAGGATTTGTAGTTCATTGCTGTATGCATTGTCTCGTACATAGCTCAAGGAAAATACTGCTGCCAACACAAGCTGCTGACAGCAAGTGGTCATCATCCATTGATTGTGAGTGAACATCTCATGCTCATCATGAGCCCTTCATTCACTGGGCAGGGTAGAGGATCATGACTATACATAGTCATGTACAAAAATAAAACCATTTTTATAGCACCAAATAATTTATTTGAATTGGATTATTATTCAAAAATAACAGATTATTGATACCAAGGCAACCCAATTGATTTTTAATTATTATTAATTACACATTTACAAATAAAAGTATGCCCAATATACACTATCATGGGAAATAAGGCATCTATGGCAAAAATAACATGGCTTATCCATTGAAAACCAGCCAAGCCAAAAGAATTGTGAAATACTTATTTCCAACTTCATTTAATTATAAGGGAACATAATATGGCTATTTTGGTAACAAGCAAAAAAGATTACTGTAACAGACAGATTAAAAATGTTTTAGAATGGAAAAGATTAAATATGAATATTATTATCATTACTTTAACCACCAGGCGAAATGGTAGGTACAAAAATATAGTATTTTCATATTATATTGGAATCCTGTGATAGGACCATGCTCGTACCAAATTATTCCTACCAACATGTAAAAAGCAATTGAGAACAAGACAAAACTTACACAGTAATGACTAAATTATGAAGAACAAAAAACTTAAATGTTAAGGAATGAAGATCATTGAGCCCACAACAAACATAAGAAATAAAAACTTAACTGACACTTCTCTAACTGGGAAAACATCAAATCTAGCAAATGATTTCTTTTTAATGAGCCTGCATGAATTAACAATATCACCCTGTAATATTATTGCATAACTTGGTCCTTACCTGCCACATTTTTTATATGTATAGTAATTTATGCTTTTTTTGTTCTGAACAGAGTGACTGGTAGTGACAAGACTTATTCTGCAAACTACAACTGCTGTAATAACATAGGAACCAAGTTATACAGCTAGACTATTTAAAAAATACAAGTTTGTCATGAGCCATTACTTATTCTAGAACTATAACTAACTGCGAGACAACTGTACAATTCCATTATCACAACCATTTTTTGGTTTATTTTTTTTCTGGAGGTGTGGTCTTCCTTCTTTTGAACAGCAGTATATGAGGCTCTGTAATAAAATAAATTTTATAAATGCATAAAGTAATATGCCATTCTATAATGAAGATGTTAAAATTGACTGCATATCATTTAGTATGTACTTTCAATCGAGTTTAATGGGAACAATATAAAACCCAACTAGTTTTGTTTAAACTTTGTAGGTTTCTGTATGTAAACACACTTAAAAATCAGTAACTTATTTGAATTATCAGTCACGAATTCAGTTCATTAAATTTTGAAACAGATCTAAGGATTTATTCACTATGTCCGCAGTACATACCAGGTTGGTGAGTCATGTAATGCACCCATCCTTGACTCTGTTGGACGCCGATGCCGCGCCACTCTTGCTCTGACATAAGATGATTCTTAGGCACCAATTTTACCATCTCTTTGGGCAATACCACATGCCTGCAAACAGAAAACCATAATGTCTATACCAGGTAGGGAACATACTTTTGTAATGAGATATCAAAAGTAAACTATATCTTATTTGCATGAACACATATTATTTAATTATAAATGTAGATTGTTATGCCAAAAACTACTACTTTCACAATCAATATAAAGCAACTTACTACTTATCCCAACAAAACTGAAAGGTTATGATATAAACAAAGTGTGATTTTACTCTGATTATCCTCATAACGTTTTAAAAGAATCTTAGAATTACCTGTACTCATGTTCCTCATCATAATACTTTTCTGAGTAGTAAATTTCCCTTCCCGACATGGTGCAGGCTCCTGCCTTTTGGCTTTCCTTAAATTTTATATTCACACAAGTATCTTTCACAATTTTTTCACACCTCACGTTAAATTTCTTAGATACAGTTAAATCACATCACAAATACTTAAAAATCTTCTTGAATAGATGCTATTTCTTTCAAGAAAATACTATTCAAAGTGTTCTCATCTCACAGCACGACAAGACAACGAAACCAAAAACGTTAACGAATTTTCAAAATTCGAATTCCGTTCTTTTTTTTCGTTTGTAGTTGTATTGGCAATGTTGCCAGGGTGGTTCTTAGTCCGGAATATATTTTTGACGATTTTATTGTCCGATGATAAAACCTTGTGGTACAACAATTATTCTTTACCGGAATCATTCCTAGATTAATATGATTGAAATATATATAATTGGCCCTATTGTGAAGTTAATAGTTTCGAAGAAAAATCAAATTTAACTAAAAACGCTGTTGGCGATAATGACGAACGTGTGAAGTTAATGATTTAAGGGTGAGGAAAAATGACGACTAATGCGAATAATGATTTCGTGCAGTTATTTTCTAAGTTACAAGATGAATAAAATAAAACAACTCTGCAACTGCTGGACATAGGCCCAAAGTTCTGTGCCACCCGCATCCAAGGGACTTCCGCGAACTTTACCAGATAGTCGGTCCACCTGGTGGGAGGACCACTCAAGGACTTTTCCACCCCAACGGCCGTCTTTTCTCCTCGCAATGTGCCCTGCCCATTGCCACCTTAGCCACGCAATTCTTTGGGCTATTTCCGTGACCTTAGATATCTGCGGATCTCATTATTTCTGACACAATCACGCAAGGAGATTCCGAGCATAGCTCTCTCCATTGCCCTCTGAGTGACTTTGAGCCTACTTCTCCAAGTTGCACTTTTGTCCGAGGTAAAATATATTTGTATACAACTTCCAGTGTAGAGCTTCCAACTTTTACAGGAGTGGGTACGACATGAGAGTTCAACATGACTTCCGTCTTGTCCATGTTCATTTTGAGACCCACTTGTTGAGAGACTCTACTGAGGTCGTCGAGCAGTCTGCTTACCTAGGTCTTCCAAGGTCTCAGCCATGACTATGATATCATCGGCAAATCGAAGGTGCGTCATGTACTCGCCATTTATATTGATGCCAAGTCCATCCCATTCCAGAAGCTTAAAAACGTCCTCCAACAAAGTTGTGAACAGTTTCGGTGAGTGACGTGACGTCACTCTGTCTCACACCTCACTGGAGTGCTAATGGTCCTAAGACAGACTGACATGGAGGCGTTTGCGTACAGGGACTGCAACACTTGTATGTACCGGTAGCCAATTCGGCACCTTTGGAGAGACTGTAGCAGGGCCCAAATCTCGACAGAATCAAAAGCTTTCTCATAGTCCACAAACGCTAAGCACAATGGCAAATTGTACTCCTCGGTCTTCTGTACAACCTGCCGCAGCGTATGAATGTGGTCTATGGTGCTAAAGCCTTTGCGGAAACCGGCTTGTTCGGGAGGCTGAAAGTCGTCCAACCTACGTGCGAGACGGTTCGTCATAACTCTCGAAAACAGCTTGTATATGTGATTCAGCAGCGATGATGGGCCTATAGTTCTTCAATTGGGATTTATCTCCCTTCTTGAAGGAAAGCCTCACCATGCCAGTATGCCACGCTTTTGGGCGTCTTTCCCTCGATAATGACGAAGTTAAATAGCTTCTGAAGGGCTTTCAGGACCGGTTCTTCCACCTGCCTTCAGAAGCTACGCTGTGACTCCTTCATCACCCGGTGCCTTGCCGTTCTTAAGCTGTTTGAGAGCTATACTAATCACGATTCTTTCGTGTGGACTCCAAATGCCTGATATTTACTTCAGGCAGCGCGATGTGCGCTCCGAACTACAGTCCCTCGATATTGGAAAAGCTAGTGGTCCGGATGGTGTCCCAGCTGTCATCCTCAAGAGGTGTGCCGCCGAGTTGTCTCCCGTACTGACGCGACTATACCGTCTCTCATACTCGTCTGGCTGTATTTCGGAGGTTTGGAGAGAAGCTAATGAGCAACCCTAAAAAGGAAGACGGATCGGACCCATCAAACTGCCATCCCATAGCGATAACCCCAGCAAGAGATCTTCTAGCGTATGCGATGCAGCTCCGGGGGAAGCCATCGACAAACACGGTGAGTATAAGGCTATTAGCTTAGATATTGCCATGGCCTTTGATCGGTTCTGGCACAAAGCTCTTCTCTCCAAACTTCCGTAATATGGACTGCCTGATCGGTTATGTCACTGGATTTCTGACTTCCTACATGAGCGAAAAACCCGTGTTCTTGCGGATGGATGCCCTTCATGACTCATGCCAGTCAATGCCGGTGTCCCGCAGGGCTCTGTCTTATTGCCCACCTCTTTCTGCTGCATATCAATGACATGCTCCCTCTCGGCAAAATTAATTGATATGCAGGACGACGGTGCATGGGAGATAGCTGGCCTGATACCGATAGCGCTGTAATCGCCGAGAAGCGAGAGAGCCTTGTCGTTGAGGTCTACTGCGTTTTGAATCTGATTTAACTAGTAAAAGGGGCTCCAACAATCTGGTCGAATTCAATGCCAAGAAAAAACAGGTGTTCTCAGCCAAAACATCCTCATTCATTCCCCTCCCGTCTCTTCAACCACTTCAGTCTACGTATTAGCCTAAGCATGTCATCAGAGCCAGTATGTTGAGGACCTTCCCACAGCATCCAAAACCTGGGGATCCTGAATAGAGTGCGTAGGTTCTTCACGCCTGATCAACGTTGTCTTTTATATAAGACACACAGAGCACAATATCTTACAGATGCTCTCGACAGATTGCAGCGACGGGCTGTACGCATAATAGGCGATGAAGAGATCACCATTCACCAAGAACCTTGAACCTCTTCAGTTACGTAGAGAAATTGGGTCGCTCAGTGTCTTTTACCGCCTATATGTGTAAGTGCTCTGAAGAACTTTTCTCCGTTATCCCACCCTCCCTTTTCCATCACAGAACAACACGTGCAGGGCGGCGCTGTCACCGTTTTACGGTGGAAAACACCATCTTAGACTAAAACACCATCTTAGCAGCTCAAATTTCTGCCGCACCATTAAACGATGGAACTCGTTGCCATCCCAGGTGTTTTCTCTGTCCTACAATATGGACTCCTTCGAACGAAGCGTGAAGAAGCATCTCGCGGGCCAGTATGGCAGTGCGAACGGATGTGATACCGTGCCGATGCGTCCGTTGTGTTTAATTGTGACTGCAACATGGGCTCTCCTCTTTCTTATCATCAGGCTGAGGTGTGCCAATTTACTGAGCCACTAAAAATATTAAAGACATTTTAGAAAAGGTAGGACTTGTGTTATGGGTAATATCACAAGCAACAAAGGTACCACAATATTATTATACTTAAACTAGCTTTTTGCCGCCCCGCGCTTTGCGCGGGTGCGCCTTCAAGCTAGGTCTGCGACGCTTAGCCGCTACGGGCTGCGCCCTGCGCGGCGACGCTACGGGCTTCGCCCTCCGCGGAGCTCGGCCTTCGGCCTCGCGAGACGCAGCTCGGCCTGCGGCCTCGCGAAGATACACGGGGCGGTTCTCTGTCTGTCACGGCTGCTCTTATACTTTTTTGCCAACGGAAAGATAAATCAAATGTATGATCTTGGGACGGTTGCGCTCTACGCGGCGCTCCTCTTAGTTTGTCGATATGCCTTGTGATGGAATAGCCGCTTCGGGCTTCGCCCTACGCGGCGCACCGATGGTTTTATGTTAGATAAACTTGTGATGAAATGGCCGCTCCGGGCTGCGCCCTACGCGGCGCTCCGTTTGGTTTTGTCCATAAGCCTTGTGATGGATGGCCGCTCCGGGCTTCGCCCTACGCGGCGCACCGGTTGGTTTTTATGTTTATTAAACTTGAGATGAAATAAGTAGCCGCTTCGGGCTACGCCCTTCGCGGCGCTCCGCTTGGTTTTGCATGTGTAACTTTCGATGAAATGGCCGCTCCGGGCTTCGCCCTACGCGGTGCTACGCTTGGTTCTGCGTGTGAAACTTACAAAGAAATGGCCGCTCCGGGCTTCGCCCTACGCGGCGCTCTGCTTGGTTCTGCCCGTCTATCTAACGATGAAAAGCCGTTCCGCTTAATGTCATGCGTCGTGTTTCTATTAAATAGCGCTCCGCTTAGATTGATATGTCGTGCTTGCGGTGGAATGGCCGCTCCGGGCTTCGCCCTACGCGGCGCTTCGCCTTTGCTTCTAGTTATTGCATAGAGCACAATGAAAAAGGCCATACATACTGTTAGGTGGCCGCTCCGGGCTGCGCCCGACGCGGCGCTCTGCTATATTCTCGCAACACACCAAGTGATTGAAATGGCCGCTCCGGGCTTCGCCCTACGCGGCACTCTGCTTGGTACTGCCCCTGAAAGTCAGGTTGAAATGGCCACTCCAGGCTTCGCCCTTCACAACGCTCCACTTGGTTTTGAAGTTCAAACTTGTAATGGAATGGCCGCTCCGGGCTTCGCCCTACGCGGCGCTCCGCATTCATTTTTCGTCGCAACCATATAAAAGTGGCCGCTCCGGGCTTCGCCCTACGCGGCACTTCGCCTTTTCTCCGCACTGTTACGTTGAACACGATGAAAAAGTCCATATGTACAGTTAGAAGGCCGCTCCGGGCTGCGCCCGACGCGGCGCTCTGCTATATTCTTGCAATATAACGAGTGATAGAAATGGCCGCTCCGGGCTTCGCCCTACGCGGCGCTCCGCTTGGCTCTGCCGCTGTATGAGATGGTGAAATGGCCGTTGCGGGATTCTTCCGGTGCAACAATCGATGTATTTGCCGCTCCGGGCTTCGCCCTACGCGGCGCTTCGCATGGGTTTGTGAAGAAAACTCGTGATGAAATGGCCGCTCCGGGCTTCGCCCTACGCGGCGCTTCGCTCGGTGTTCGGGGCTTGTGTCGAGTATTTAGATTTTTCCATTTAAGCTCCATATAAGCCCACACTTGATGCCTACGCTGAGCTGGCTAAGCGATTCAAAGTTCATAATCGTAACGTTAATGTCAGTAGGTAGTGCTAACAAGCACAAGTGATAAAATTACTTTATGAAATTTTGATTCAACTTAATTTAATTTTTAGTTACACTAACCGCATAAATATTGTGGTAATACTATATAAATATATGAAATTACCAAATTATATTTGCGGTTCTTCTCATTGATTTTACATAAGTGGTTTCGTTTGAAACTTTAAATTTTCTTGAGTTTTTTAGTTTTGTATGTTATTGAATCTTTATAGTTCCTCAATATGATATGGTCACTGTAAGTTGTTAGGTTTGAGAATTACGTAAAAACTTAAGACAGAAGGTCGATAAAGCAGGCGACCCGTTGTATCATCAATATCAACTCAACTCAATTCCCTTCCATAGTCCCGGTTTAGTTGCCATCTTTCCCATAACCCTAATCTTTTGTATCTCCATCGCATGTTTTCATAATAATTCTTCTGGCTGGTACCTATGTGTAGCGTTCAGCCGACTTCAGTACAAAATGTATGGGAAAATTTCGTAGTAGAGTAAAAAAAAATTTTCTTTTTTTTTTTTCGTCGCATGTTTTTGTAAATGCTTCTGGTTGGTTGAGAATGACAATACATGTCACTTTTTGACAGGGCACAATACACAGACGTTGAGTATTTACAATTTTACGTACATTTTACACAAGTTTTGTACTAAATCTTAAAATTTTCCTTGAGGATGAAGTTTTTTTTTTTCTACCATTTTGTAGCTCTTGTTAATACCTACCATAAAGATTATAACAACGATTCTCGTCAAGTGGCGCCAACTGCCCGAAAAATCGGTTTTTAAGTGCGAAAAAACTCAACATTTACAAAATGGCCGCCAGCTCGTCCGCCATCTTGTTTTTTCAACAACCCATATTTTTCCCATATTCTACAACATATACCGCGTCGAACCACGTTTTTACTTTTTCTCTGCGATAATACTGCTCGCCCAAGGAACCTCTCAAAAATGCCCCTGTCAAAATTTTCTTTTGGACGCTGCTCCCAGTGTTGCCAGTTAATTTTAGTAAAAATGGACAAAAGGGATTTCAAATACCTAAATTCAAGCCTTCATGTACTTTTTTTCCCCAACCACTGTCATTTTATTTTTTTTTATTTTTTGACCAAGTCTCGAAACTTATTTAAAATTATGAAAATATTTTTGAACATGGCAACACACCTTAATAAGACACTCGTTCGCGTCATACATCATGAGTTCCCCAAGTAGCGCCATCTGGTCGAAAAACAACTTTGATTTTTTTCAAATCTCCTTTTTTTTACAAAATGGCCGCCAACTCGTCCGCCATCTTGATTTTTTGACAACCCATATTTTTCCCATATACTACATCATATATTGCTTCGAATGGCGTTTTAATTTTTTTTCTAAAATAATACTGGTTCCCCAAGGAACCTCTCAAAAATGACCATGTCAAAAAAACATTTTTCTCAATAACTCCCAGTGTTGCCAGATGATTTTGTAAAAATGACCTAAAGTCATTTGGACTAACCCAACTAAAGGTTTGATGTGTTTACTTTTCCTGAAAATCAATTTTTATTTTTTTTTCTATTTTGGACCCTGACGTCTAAACTATCAAAAAACGCAAAAATGTTTTTCGAGATGGCAACACATGTAAGCAAGACTCACACCTGCCTCATACATGCAAACTTTCTCAAGTGTCGCCATCAGTCAAAAAAATCACTTTGAAAATTTTCAAAAAAATACGATTTCACAAGACGGCCGCCAGCTCGTCCGCCATCTTGTTTTTTTGACAGCGCGTATTTTTCCCATATACAACATAGCATAACCTATCAGAGACAATTTTTATTTTTTTTCCATCTATGATACCCTCGTCGAAGGAACCTCTAGAAGTCAGCGACACCCGAAAATTTATTTCCGCCGCCATTTCCAGTGTTGCCAGTATTTTTCCAAAAAACTATCTGAAGGACATTGCGAAGTCCAATGACTACAAAACTGCATACTCGGATTTTGCAAACATGGCAACTTTTTTTTTCTACCATTCGGGGCCGTGGCCCAAAAACTACCATGAATTTGGTAGAATTTCTAAGTCATGGCAATACTGTGATAAAATACCCACCGACGCTCGGAACATTTCAAATCTCTCTAGTGTTGCCATCACCCCGCAAAATTCGTTTGAAAAGTGCACTTTTTTTTCTCCAAACAAAATGGCCGCCAGGGGCGGCGCCATCTTGGATTTTGAAAAATCGTAAATGACGTTTGAAAGAAGAACATATACGCCACAGATTAAAAAAAGAAATTTGAAAATCGAGCGGCGCCCCCCTCAGCTACGATCCCGTGAAAAGTGCTCGAAATCAAATTTTCAATCCAAGATGGCGGCGCGGCCATTTTGTTTTTTCAACTTTTTTTTCCTGTCATGTACATAATAGCAAAGGGTGATTCTGAGACACTTTTCACATCTCGAATAACTGCCGTAACAAAAAAGTTGATGTCGCAAAAACGGCCGCCATTTTGTTTTTTTTTTTCTTTAAATGTCAAAAACCTGCATTGATTAAAAAAACACTTAGGGTTGTCAAAACATTTCCCGCAAAAATAAACCCAAACATACCGCAAAACAGCCCTGATCAGTGAGTGAGTGAGTCAGTGGTAATCGAGCTTTATATTATATAGACTAGCTTTTTGCCGCCCCGCGCTTTGCGCGGGCGCGCCTTCAAGCTAGGTCTGCGACGCTCGGCCGCTCCGGGCTGCGCCCTGCGCGGCGACGCTACGGGCTTCGCCCTCCGCGGAGCTCGGCCTTCGGCCTCGCGAGACGCAGCTCGGCCTGCGGCCTCGCGAGATTACATAAGGCGGTTTTCTGTCTGTCACGGCTGCCCTTAATCTTTTTATGCCAACGGAAGTGTTAGCGACGCGAAGATTTTATACATTTGATACGTAGTTGTCTGTTAAAAAGGTTCGCGCGGTGTGCGGGTGGTCTATGGCTTTTAAAATAAATATACTTACGTCTTGTCAATAACGTCGTGCGAGAAAATTTTGGCTGTCACCGCGCCTACTTTTAATGTAAATGTTTGTTTGTTTTAATTATTTTCAAAAGAAAATAAACCGCCTGGTGTTCCCCAACTCCGACTTTTACTGCGCAGTTCCCGGCCGCTAACAGTGGTCTTCGTCGCCGGAGCGTAATGTTTACTACACCGCCGCCGCGGCCCGGGACGATGGTACAAACTCGCAGTGCTACACGTAAAGAGTTGGAGGACGCCGAACATCAGGCACAGGAGGAACCGAAGGTATTTGCGACGTCGTCGGTCAAGAGCAAATCCTCCAAATCTTCGTCAACGACGGTGTTGGCCCTTAAAAAGAAACTTGAATTAGAAGCAGCCAAAAAGAAAGCTCGCATCCAGATAGAGCTCATAGACAGAACTTTGGAAGCGGATTTGGCAGCCGTCGAAGAAAAATACAGTCCATCGGTATGTGACAGTGGAGATAACTCACAAGATGTAGAGAAGTGGCTAGAGCGCAGCCAATTTGAAATGGAGAAACAGGAAGCCTGCAATGATGTCCCGAACGAAGGCCCCCTGTTACCGCCGCCTCACGTCAGCGGCACTGACGGTCCAATTCAGCAGCTGGCTAGCGCAATAAAGGAACTCGTAACCACCTCTGTCTCCACTAACCATGATGCCAAATTACTAAGTCGGATGAGCACCCCCAAAGAACTACCCTTATTCTTTGGTGACTGCATGGAATGGCTATCGTTCAAGAATGCGTATGATGAGTCTACAGATGTCTGCAACTCCAGTGAAAAAGAGAATTTATGGCGCTTGAGGAAGTGTCTCCGTGGCCCAGCAAAGGAAGCAGTCTCAGCCTTGCTGATAAGCACCACATCGCCAGCAATAGTAATGTCCACTCTCGAACTACAGTTTGGAAACCCTGATTTGATCATATCAAAAATTCTGCAAGAAGTGAAAGAATTGAACCCACTGCCACAAGAATATTATAGAGATATTGTACCGTTTTCTATCAAGATAAAGAATTTTGTTGTATCTGTGAAGGAGCTAAAGCGTGAGGAGTATTTGCATGGAATTGATGTGGTCAATGTCATATTATCAAAATTACCTACAGTTTTATTATCGAAGTGGACCGATTACAGTTATCCTTTTTTAAAAGAAAGTCAAAAGTCAAGGCTTGACATACTGTCAGATTTTCTAAGTATGGAGGCTGTCAAAACATCGACGTGCTGCGCGAACTTAATGAATACTCAGTCGAACAATAAACGCAAATATAGCGATTATCATGAAAGTGTACCCACTACTCATGCTGTATTGTTGCAAAGCGTCAATGACGAACGGAGTGACAAGTGCCGTTTTTGTCGTGTCTCGAAACATAAACTTACCGACTGCAAGAAGTTCAGAAAGTCGTTGCGAAAGGACAGATGGTCGTATGTTAAACGTGTAGGTTTATGTTACAAATGTCTGATAACTCGCCATGACAGAAATACGTGCCCAGCCACTGCGTGTGATGCCGAGGGTTGTGGGGAGGCGCACCACCAACTGCTGCATTATACCCCGAGTGCGCGCCAAAAACAATGCCGTCGCGACCCAAACGCCTACCAGGGAAGTCATGACTGCTACAGAATCTGAAGTTACCCAGGAAGAAGTTGTCACCCATATAAATACAGACGATAGCTCAGTGCTGCTGGAGATTGGCGACTCGATCGAGCCGTGCGCCACCCGTGCGCCACTGGCCTGCGTACATTGTCGTTCCCATGTCGTCGCCCCCTCCGTAAAGCGTGATCAACACTCTGTGCTCTATATTACCGCTGACGCTGCTGCTACCAGAACCTGTAAGGACGATGATCTTCGCGATCCCCACGGTGATGTTAAACGCCACGTCTCCATTGAGGCAACGAGAATGTCTCCCTCTAAGTCACGGAAGGATTCAGAAGTGCAGCAGCGGGCCAAGAATCAGCTGAAAAAGAGCCTCTTACTCGTCGATGATGGATGCCAAGTCAAGGTCCCCTGGAAAGAAAATAATAACATGGCGCCGTCATTCCCTAAGGCTATGTCTCGCATGAAAAACGGCAACGCTAAAATGAGGAAATACGAAGGATACGCTGAGAGGTGCCATGAACATCTGCAGCATCTGCATAAAACTGGTTGCAACCAAGGAGCTACAACCAATGTGAGAACAAATAAGGCGTGGTACTCGCCCCAATTGGACACGAATAGAGAAAAGATGAGACGCGTTTTCGACGGCGGGACACTGAGTCGATCCGCTGCACGCGTCGCTGTGCTACCGTTGGCTCAGGAGTGCTGCTAGCAGCACTGGGGTGGGGAAATGTTAGCGACGCGAAGATTTTATACATTTGATACGTAGTTGTCTGTTAAAAAGGTTCGCGCGGTGTGCGGGTGGTCTATGGCTTTTAAAATAAATATACTTACGTCTTGTCAATAACGTCGTGCGAGAAAATTTTGGCTGTCACCGCGCCTACTTTTAATGTAAATGTTTGTTTGTTTTAATTATTTTCAAAAGAAAATAAACCGCCTGGTGTTCCCCAACTCCGACTTTTACTGCGCAGTTCCCGGCCGCTAACAGGAAGGATAAATCAAATGTGTGTCCTTGGGCAGGTTGCGCCCTCAATGGTGTTCTGCTGTTTTGTTGAAAAGACTTGCGATGAATAGCCGCTCTGGGCTACGCCCAACGCGGCGCTCCGCTTGGCTTTTTGTTGAAAATAGTCGTGATGAAATGGCCGCTCCGGGCTGCGCCCTACGCGGCGCTCCGCTTGGTCCTACCACTCGATGTAACGATGAAATGGCCGCTCCGGGCTGCGCCCTACGCGGCGCTTCGCCATTGCTCCGTGTTATTACACAGAACACAATGATAAATTCCATACATGGTGTTAGAAGGCCGCTCCGGGCTGCGCCCGACGCGGCGCCGCTCTGCTATGTTTTCGCAATGTACCGAACGATTGAAATGGCCGCTCCGGGCTTCGCCCTACGCGGCGCTCCGCTTGGTCCTACCGCTTGATGTAACGATAAAATGGCCTCTCCGGGCTTCGCCCTACGCGGCGCTCCGCTTGGATCTGTCGCTCTGTGTAACGATGAATTGGCCGCTCCGGGCTACGCCCTACGCGGCGCTCCGCTTGGATCTGTCGCTCTATGAAGCGATGAAATGGCCGCTCCGGGCTGCGCCCTACGCGGCGCTCCGCTTGGTTTTGTCACTCCATGTTTCAATGAAATGGCCGCTCCGGGCTGCGCCCTACGCGGCGCTTCGCCATTGCTCCGTGTTATTACATAGAACACAATGATAAATTCCATACATGGTGTTAGAAGGCCGCTCCGGGCTGCGCCCGACGCGGCGCTCTGCTATGTTTTCCCAATGTACCGAACGATTGAAATGCCCGCTCCGGGCTTCGCCCTACGCGGCGCTCCGCTTAGATCTGTCGCTCTATGTAACGATGAAATGGCCGCTCCGGGCTGCGCCCTACACGGCGCTCCGCTTGGTCCTACCGCTTGATGTAACGATAAAATGGCCGCTCCGGGCTTCGCCCTACGCGGCGCTCCGCTTGGCTCTGTCGCTCTGTGTAACGATGAATTGGCCGCTCCGGGCTTCGCCCTACGCGGCGCTCCGCTTGGTTCTCCCAGTGTAGGAATCGATGTAATAGCCGCTCCGGGCTTCGCCCTACGCGGCGCTCCGCTTAGATCTGTCGCTCTATGTAACGATGAAATGGCCGCTCCGGGCTGCGCCCTACACGGCGCTCCGCTTGGTCCTACCGCTTGATGTAACGATAAAATGGCCGCTCCGGGCTTCGCCCTACGCGGCGCTCCGCTTGGCTCTGTCGCTCTGTGTAACGATGAATTGGCCGCTCCGCTTGGTTCTCCCAGTGTAGGAATCGATGTAATAGCCGCTCCGGGCTTCGCCCTACGCGGCGCTCCGCGTCAATTTTCCGGCGCGCCGACATGATAGTAGCCGCTCCGGGCTTCGCCCTACGCGGCGCTCCGCCTTTGGTCCCGGTCTTGGTAGGAAAGTTTCAATTTCCCCATACAACTCCCTAGGAACCCTCACTCGAGCCAACTCCAGTACTAAATGTATGGGACAGCTTCCTACCAGGTCGAAATTTTCTTTTCTTTTTTTTTCAACGTCAACTACACATAGACGCTCTGATTGGGCAAAAGTGACATCAAACGTCAGTTTTTGACAGGACCTCATACTCAGAAATTGAAAATTTTACACTTTACGTTTTAGGGTCGTTCTCCGGAAATATCAAGAATTTTGAGTTTTTTTTTTCACCATCGCCTAGCTCTCGTCAAGCACAACAACAAAGGTCATGTCAAAAAAGTTGAAAAAGTGGCGCCATCTGCCCGAAAATTCACTTTGAAGTTTTTTGAAAACTCACTTTTTTACAAAATGGCCGCAAACTCGTCCGCCATTTTTAAAATTAAAAAAAACGTATTTTTCCCATATACTACAACTAATACATGACCGAATGGCATTTTTACTTTTTTTCTAAAGTAATACCAGAGAACCAATAAGCTTTCTCGCAAATGACCATGTCGCGAAAATGTTTTTCCCAATCACTCCCAGTGTTGCCAGGTGACATTTTATAAACTGGTCAAATGTCATTCGGACTGGCCCATTTGACGGCCTCCTGGGATTTATTTTCTCCCAAAAAACGGCTATTTCGATTCGTCACTATTTTGGGCCCTGACGTCCAAACTATCAAAAAAAGCAAAAATTTTTTTCGACATGGCAACACACGCAAGCGAGACTCACACCCGCCCCATACATGCAAAACTCCCTCAAGGGTCGCCATCTGTCAAAAAAATCACTTTGAAATTTCCAAAAATTTTTCAAATTCACAAAATGGCCGCCAGCCAGTCCGCCATCTTGTTTTTTGACAGCGCGTCCCCTGACCATAGACTACATCATATAGCGCACCAGAGACAATTTTTATTTTTTTTCCATCTATGATACTCTCGTCCCAGGAGCCCCTCAAAGCCAGCGACACCCGAAATTTTATTTTTCGCCGCCGGTTTCCAGTGTTGCCAGGTTTTTTTCCAAAAAACTACCCTGAGGACTTTGCGAGTCCGAATAGCTACCAAACTGCATACTCGGATTTCGCAAGCATGGCAACTTTTTTTTTCTACCATTCGGGGCCGTGGCCCAAAAAACTACCATGAATTTGGTAGAAATTCTCAGTCGTGGCAACACTGCGATAAATTACCCCCCGACGGTCCGAACATACCGACCCTCTCCAGAGTTGCCATCATCCCGCAAAATCCGTTTGAAAAACACCAATTTTTTTTCTCCAAACAAAATGGCCGCCAGGGGCGGCGCCATCTTGGATTTTGGAAAAACGCAACTGACGTTTGAAAATAGAACATGTCCGCCACAGATTAAAAAAATAATTTTGAAAATCGAGCGGCGCCCCCCCCAGCTACGATCTGTCAAATAACCGGTCGAAATTGAATTTTCAATCCAAGATGGCGGCGCCGCCATTTTGTTTTTTCAACTTTTTTTCCCCCTCCACTCGCACAACTCCAACGGGCGATTCTCAGACACTTTTTAGAATTTGGCCAAATGATAGAAAAAAAAAGTGAATTTCGCAGAAAACGGCCGCCATTTTGTTTTTTTTTTTTCAATCACAAAAACCTGCTTTGATTAAAAAAACACTCAGGGCTGTCAAAAAAAAACCCGCAAAAAAAACCCGCAACCACCCCAAAAACAGCCCTGATCAGTCAGTGAGTCAGTCAGTGGTAATCTAACTTTATATAATATAGATAGATAGGTATATTATATAATACCCAGATGCTGAACAAACATAATGTTATTAACAGACAAAATCCTAAACAATAACAATACACTTAAAGTACCTACATACCTATAATCATCATCATCATCAGCGCGGTAGTACCCACTGTTGGGTATAGGCCTCCCTTCCCTTTCGCCAACCTCCACCTATACTTAATTAAAAGCAAAAGGTAATTTTCCTCAACAACTATCATTATTGGAAACAAATCAAATCATTATATTCCCTCTTTGTCATTAAACGCAACACAGATTTTTGAGGAAAATGATGTTGGCAAAAATGACGAATTCGAAAAAAAACTGGTTTTAACCTATTGAAACTGAATAAATCTGCCTCAAAGCACATGGTTATGAATAAGTTCCCATTCGATACGTAAAAGCGGCAAACAATATGATTGATGTGACAATTATTAGCAACTGCAGACAGTAAAAGTTTAATGACTTTTTAGATGCCAAATTTCGAAGAACGAAATGTAAGCTTACCTGGTCGACAAACGTGATACGTTACCACTCCGTTCAAAGCATGCAGTGCACCTGAACACTGAGAGAGGTGAGGGGCGCATCCCGGCGTGCTTCAAATCCTCATGAATTTGTTTTTATATTAGAAACCATTCTTGATGCGTTTAATGATTTTTTTTCGATCCCAAACTTTGAGAGTGTTAGTTTTCCAGGTTAAAATAAAAAAAATGTTTGTAATTTGCGCTAATTAGACACTTTTCTTATTTGAGAACAAATTGTCATGTAAGAATTAAACGTTCAGTTTCGGATGATTTTTTTATCAGACTTAATATCCACGCACAGCCTTGTAGGACATGGTAGGATAATGACGTTTGAGGCACGTTTGATCTAAATTTTATATTATAACGATGTTTTATGTTCTGTTTTTGTGTGTTAAAAGTTGTGCTAATACTTTAAGTATTTAAAAACCCTGATGGTATTAACTAGAGTGTTATGAGGAAGGAGTATTTGGACTGGACGCGTTTTATCCTCACTTTCTAGGAATCACCCGCCATATTCTTGACGTGTCGATCTGTCGCATACATAACCATGACATTATTCTATCACAAATGTCACCACAGAAGCACAGGCTAAAAATAATTTTACCCGATTTGTAATAAAGAGCTAAATGCTTTTCACTACTTACCATTGACTTGCCTACATACTTTAACCTTTAAGCACCCCGTTCATAGTTTATGAATAATAAACTCGTCAACGCATAAAAATATTAAAATCTTCATGTTTTCATTACATTTCACTTTGTTAAACTAATATCTTCGAATGAAATGAATATTTAACTTTACTTGGAAGCTCGTTTGATATACTATTATTAATAATAAATAATAAAATATGCAACTCAATACAAAGAGCTGCCTTTTGAAGTTAGTGCCAAATTGCCAATAGACAGTGCTGCCTACTGGTGGGTGCTACTTTGAACTTAATTTGTCATGCAAGTCAATACAAAGTGCTGCCACCTGTATTTATAAATTGTATCTTAGAGGGCAAACAGTTGTTTAACGTCGTAAGGCCCATAAGCCTTTTAAAAGGCATAAAACAATTGATTTTCCATTGTGTCTGCTGTCTGGGCGTTACGACGTTAATAGTAATACTTTAAAATGATTTGTTTAAAAGAAAGTATTTATTTCTTTTTTACAGATTGATTACAATTTAAAGCATAAGATTTCGATCTCTTCTCTGTTTCATTTCTTTCTTTTTCAATTTTAATCAACGCAGATTCGCTGCCTGCGTCTCCATGATTTTTATCGCTGTGTATCTGTCGCATGTGCCGCACGAGGTTGGAAGCTCTCGAGAAGCGCACACCACACATGCTGCACACGTGCGGACGGTCGCCGGAGTGGGTGGTCAGGTGTTGCTTCAGATCACTGCGCGTTATGAACGCACGCAAACAAAGCTCACATTCATAGTTTTTTTCACCAGTGTGCACCCTGAAAATGTTTCAATTTTAGGAAGCTTAATTAGTAGGGATTTCATTACAATATCTTTAATATTATATTCTATGTTTATTGCTGTTGTTTCACTCATGTATTCCGTTTCTGTGCAGTAAAAAATATCTATCTATCTATCTAATATCTTAATAATCCGTGTGTAAAATAATTGCAATACAATATTTTTTAATAAGATCTGGAGGTTCAGCATCACAGTTGTCATGTGTCTTAGACATTCAGAATAATATACCTCCAGCCGGATATTGTAGATCATTTCATTTTACAGTAATAATATTAATTACCTAAGATGATACTCCAAGTGTCCAGTTGTCCTGAACTTGCGTGGACACATTGTACATCTATAAGGCATTTTCCCAGTATGTTTCCTTTTATGGGTGATTAAACCAGAAGAATGTGCAAATGCTTTACCACACACACCACATTTGTATGGCTTCTCACCCTGAAATCAAGCATCTTTTAAGTTTAACCCTTTTTTTAGCAGACAACTAAGCCTACAAACTTCCTCCTTTAGTAAACTTTAGATAACAAATGGCTACATAGTAAACCCTGAAATTAAAGCAAAATAACAAAGGTTTTCATGCTGTCAGCACATCTATGTGGCATAGTATTAGGCATAATAAACAGCATTTATCACTTTTACTATAATAATACTTACAGTATGTACTCTTAGATGTACTTTGAGATTGGCTTCCAGTGAGAACTTTTTAGGACAAAGTGGACATGAAAAAGGTCGTTCTCCTGTGTGTGTTACTAAATGAGTATTAAGCCGGTGCCTGAAAAATAAAAAAATATGGTTACTGAATAGAAGAACCCTAATAAAATTGTTAAGTGATAATAAACATAGGTAATAATTAATCTATGTAAAGCCACCGATCTGTTTCCAATATTTAACATAATTTTCAAAGTTCAGAATATTTTATTTATCAAAGAGCAACCTTTCAAAAACATTCTACTAAACAGAATGATATTTTTTTTACCTTGATGACATAACTCTTCCACAAATATTGCATTGTTGCTTTTTCTTTATTTCCTTCCTTCTTTCCTTTCCATTACTTGTATTACCAATGTTATCATTTAATATTGTATTTACATTGTTATTGACTTGTAAGTCTTCTGTGCTCTCAGCTTTAATAGAGCCGTTTTCACTGATGACTTCATGGCTGGTATTATCATGATTGATCTCTGAGGTGCTAACTTCTTCATTTTCAGTAGGATGTGGTATTCGTAACTTTAAATCAGACACCTCACATAGATGTATAAATTCAATACAGTTATTTAATTTGGTTATGCATGCCGTACATATCAAGTTAGGGAGACCATCGCCTTGATAAATCTAGATTAAAACAAGTAAATATTAGTTGAATCCCTGATAATGAGGTAAGTTAGAAGTTTTAGAAAAAATATACTTACTCGAACTTTAGCCAAACACATTATTTTTGTGGATATCATCAAATCATCATCTGTTTGAAATATGTTTACCATATCGCCCTCCTGATTTAAACAAACTCTGCATTGGTTCACATTCATTTTTTTTATTGAATTGTATTCCAGAAAGGTTCGCCTTAAGCCGTAAAATTGCGTAATTATGTATGTAATTAAATTGCTATAATTTATTATCCATCACTACATTAACTCACCTGATATTAATGAAATAAAATGTATTTTTTTAATGAAAACAAAACAGAAACGAAAAAGTTCACAAAGTCAACAAATATTTTCTGTCAAAGTTGTTATTTTAACGATTGATACAGTATTTTTGAATGGTTCTTGTATGTTGGTCGGATATACAACAGTGGCATTATATTTTATTACTTATTAAATCGTTCGTTAATATAATCATTTCCTGCCAAAAACTTGTTTTGAGTTTAAAAAAATCACTTCGAGACTTTCTTTTGCTTTCTTCGAGTTTACTTTTTTCAGTTATTTCGTCCGAGTTATTACCTATTTTGCAAAATGTCTTTAAAACTTTATCATTTTCCCATCAGTGGACCATCACGCGGTGCGTTACTCGCAGCCAGATCTATCGGTGTTCCTATAAAAGTGGAGATTGTCGACTTATTCAAGAAAGAGCAACTGAAAGAAAGTTTCATAAAATTAAATCCTCAGCATTGCGTGCCCACGTTGGAAGACGACGGGTTCGTATTGTGGGAAAGCCGAGCTATCGCCTGTTACTTGGCCGATAAATTTGCGCGAGATGACCAACTGTACCCAAAAGATTTGGAGCGGCGCGCTGTGGTTAATCAGAGATTGTATTTCGACAGTTCATCATTATATGTGAAGATCAGAGCAATCTGTGTACGATTTTTTTTTTTTACTTCGATAAGTAATTTATCAACATTCCTGTAAAAAAAATCTTGTCTAATATCTTACCATTTTGATTTTCAGTTCCCAATACTATTTTTGGGTGAAACAGAAATAAAGCAGAATTTAAAAGATGATCTCAATACAACTCTTGGTTTTCTTGAACAATTCTTGAGTGGAAACAAATGGGTTGCAGGAGACAGTGTTACCATTGCAGATACTTCTATTTATTCATCTTTATCCAGCATACTCGTAAGTGGTTTTTTTATTGTGATTTTAAAATCTTATTTGCCCTCATTATTTTTATCACACTCTCATGTCCACAGGCTGTTGGTTGGGACATTTCAAAGTTCCCAAACATAGAACGCTGGGTTAAGGATTGTGCCTCATTGCCTGGCTATGAAGAAAATGAAGAAGGTGCCAAAGCATTTGGAGAAGCTGTAAAGAAGAATCTCAAACAGTGAAAGATGTGTTAGAAAATATAACCTTTTATTTTCATATATTGTTAAACCTTACGATAAAGTTATTCAGTACATCAACAAACACTGTTTTATCTGTAAAACTTCATCACTAACTGTTGTTCATTTCTAACTCTCCTTCTGATGACAGTTTCATGTTGAAATCCTAACTCTGACATAATTTCAATAACTTCTTCTGGAATGTTTTCTTCAATTAGTAGTAAATAGAATGTGCCGTCAGGGGCCAGCTTCTTTGGTACTGCATACAATAGTTTATCTGTCACTTCCCGACCTTTCACCCCGCCTGCCCAACTTGCAGTAATGTCTTTACTGCCACATTCTTCACTCTCAGTCACCACATAAGGTGGATTAAATAAAATCACATCAAATATACCATCTGCCAAAGAATCTACAAGATTCATATTTACAGTTTCCAATAAAACATTATTATGTTTAGCTGTGCTATGTGACATAGCACATGCCTTTATATTTATATCAGTGCTTATACAAAAAGTTTTTGGGAATGCCATTCCAAAAGCTGTAATGACAATACCGCTGCCTGATCCAACTTCCAGACAAAAAATGGGGTTTCTTGCTTTTAAATAATTTAAGTCCTTTTCTAATGCATCAATTAGTAAGTAACTGTCTTCTGCTGGTTCATAGACAAAGTCAAATTCTGTTTTATCTATATGGTCCTGGTATGGAGTCTCCATTTTAATTGATGCTGCCGCGTTCTGTTACAACTCCACTCGTGCCTTGTTCAGGCTCTTGAGGTAGCTCTGTTATTATTGTAGGACGCACACTCTTTTCTTTGTTTACCATGCGCCTTATTTCATTAAGTCTATCCTGAAATAAGATAAAAGCAAATTTTATAAAAAGTACATATTCCTTATCTCAAATTGCTGTGATAATAATATACATTTAGCTGCAAAAAGATGTATAATTATTCAATTGTATCTTGTCATGATAGCTATGTGACTTCTATATTCTTATACACAAGGTAGTGAAAAGTGACTATTATGCCTAAAAGAAAATTTCTCATCCAATATTCATTGAAATTTATAAGCAAGTGTTGTCAATATTGATACTAACTTGTGAGGCCTGTAATACATTCAGTACAACAGTAACTTTGTGCTTGCAGGCTATCAGTTTCTTGACATATGGGTCCAAGTCTGGATGGTTGTTCAGAGCTTCACGGACCTTCTGCAGCTCTTCATTTAACGAGTCTATCTGTTGCTTCAATTCCAACTGCGATATCCTAGAAGAGGTGGTGAGTAAATATTAATATATATTTTTTATTTACTTTGTGAATACATAAACGTGTCCAATCACTGATTGTATTGACATGGTGCTAACACTAAACAAAATCAAGAATCCTCAAGCAGAAATGATCATAGGAAAGGACGTCGAAAGTCTTTGAAGCTTTTGTATTGAAAGTGCAGAAAATGCGGCTCCCATCAGTTTATTTATATTATTATTATTATTTAATACTGTTTATATACCTTGTGGTTCTAACTCTATCATCTAACTGATCAACTGTAGGCTTTAGTAGTCCGAGTAGGCCTTCCGCGAGCGTGTCCCTCGTCGGATTGTCGCACAGGTTGCCTGTGTTCTCGTCTGCCGATGTTGTCGTACTTTCTGTGTCGTCCATCGCGTGATTCACACTTCAATATTCATTTCTATTCTAAGAATAGGGAGTATTCTGGTTTTTATTACGAATTCAACACAGTTTTCTAAAACTATCTCGATGAAAACGTCATGAATTTTATGATAAACGTCAAAAAATTGTCATTGAATGTCAATTGTATGAGTTTGTTATGTTGGCAAACCTTAAGAAACTGTGTTCATCAATAAAATATTATAGCACAGGTTTCATAGCCGTGGTCATAGACTATAAAATAATAAGCATATCGCGGTTTTGAGAAAAAATTGTTGTGAATTCGATCAATTCCTCAAATAGCTACACAAACTGCTCACAAACTCATGTTTTGTTTTCCCATTTCTGTTTGTTAAAGTTTTAAATTTATTGTTAGTATTAGAATCTTCAATAAAACGGTAGATATTTCAATAAAAAAAATCTTTAATTTCTACACAGGCACACGCAAGGCAGTCTGTCTATTTAAACTAATAGTGGCTTAATTATACGTAAATAGCACATAACCTTATGCATCTATCAAAAATTTCTAATAGAATTCACACTTACATAGTCATTAGAAATTTCACAATTCACTACCTATTAATCTACTTTGAGCAAATATACAAAAAATGTCAGTCCGTAACAACTATGAACTTTCGATTTAATTCATTATTATTATACCTATTTCCAGTTTTTGTGATATCTGTAAATGATAATATTAATTTGAAATTTACTGGTTGGTTTTTTTACTTGCATTTGTTTTACTTGTTTTTTTTAATATGATAAAAAGAAAGTTAAATGATTCCTAAATTGAGGCGTTTTCTTAAAAAAATAAGTAAGCGTTTTGGAACTATTTTTTTCGGAAAACGCCTCATTGTTAAAGTAAAGTTTCTTTTTCATGTTATGTCTGCATGTATAATATTTTTGTCAAAACTCAAAATACCGTCTTGCGAATGACACGCTGAGATGAGATCAAAATGAGACCTATTAGTTATCATTAATTATTATGTCGCTTTAATATTATTTGCTATCATCTTTTTTTTCTAAAGTAGATGCCGCTATTTCGTGCTCCTTTATTTTGTGCAATAATCTGATATATTTAATTTATCTATGTAACTTATTTTATAACTATGTACCCGTTTGATATTGTCCAAGAAACATAACATCTTACTTTTCATTTATCATTATGCGTACGTATTTTACGTATACGTATAGTCTATTGGTCGAAACTTATCTATAGTGATTAATATAAATGATACCAATACAATAATGGTGTATATTTATCTAGTTACACATGATATTAACTGTTGTCCATTGACTGGAAATTTCTTATAAACTATCCATAAGCATACGCATTTGTTCCTTTACGTGGGCTTCCATATGAGCATAGTCCTTCAGGATATCTTCGATCATCTCCATGAGGATCGTGGGCCACTGCATCTCCAGTAATGCGTAGGCGCTGAGCAGCCCCGCAGGCCAACTCGATTGCGTGGGTAAGCTGGCCACGCCCGCGTACTCGCCAACTCATGTCTTCCTGCTTGCAAATTCCATTAATGAGAAACATAATTAACTTTCGGTTAACACCTTGTCATAATAGAATAGTTTGTTACGGGATTGCCACCACGATTTTTTTTGAGCAAGTTGTTTCTGACAAGGCGGTTTGCTCGCCCATAGCGCTTGCATGCAACAACGCCGAAATGTCGGAAACTCATTAATAAGGTACATTGTGGCGATCCCGCTACAAACAATTCTAATGTGTTTGACAATAAAAGTTTAAAACTATAGGTACCTTGACATATTCATTAATATGTGTGATTAACTTTATCTTCCTTAAATAACATCTAAAATCTCATCCATCATGTATAATTTGGGTGTGAGATAAAATTGACTCATCAATTAACAACTTCATTAAACAGTCAAATCATCGATATCATAACTTACGAGTAGTCTTGTTATCTTGCTAAGCTCGGCTTAATTTACCTGAGAAACATGTCCTTTTTTATACTGAAGAGCTTCCTTTGCAATTACATCTCTTAAAGCTGGGTCTGCAGCACGCAGCCAAGCTTTAGCACTCACGGTGCTGTTTCCACTTCTGCCCAGTCGAGATAGAAGTGGTTGTAAAGGAGCGTCAGGCAGTGCTCGTAAAACTATATCACTAAGTCCCCCGTACGTTTGATTGGCTGTCTTGATATCATCATCAGTAACCTGTGCAAATAAAATAATACAAAGTTCCATAACATTTTAACGCAATAATGTGTAAAGTACTTTAGTTATTAAATTACGAGTTACCTCTTCATCATTAATTTCCTTTAAGCCCCAATGGGCAAGCCTATAAACTGCATACTCTCTCCAGATTTTCCCGTGTATAGGATTTCCTTCAGGTTGCACAGATAAACCCGTTATTCCTCTCAATTCTGCCAATGCGTGTAACTGACCAAGCCATTGGAGACCAGTTGCACGGACTGATATGTGGGTTACATTTGGGAATCTGGACAAATAAATGAAAAATATTAAAAGGACAGACGGGTGGGCAAGGCATGTTTACATTTTGATATTTTAGAAAGCTGGCATTTGCTTTTATAAATATATTTTGTAGTAATTCTTAAGAAACCAATCTACGCGACGTGATAAAAACAAGTATTACTTACTTTGTTTTTAGTTCAGGCAAAGACTGAGCAACTGCATTAAAATGTACGTAATGAAATGCGGCTCGTGAGACAGCACGTGCTCTATCCCAATCCCAGTCTCTGGATAGTCGACGCACTGCGCCTGCGCCCCATGCGCTTACAACACCATCGCAAACTTCCACTAAGTAATCCACACCTGTAAGAATACCATTTACATTACCTTGTTTAGTTTTACACGCCTACTACACACCATAATGTTGGAAACTGTTAATTTTAACGATACATGATACAAGCTACACATGTGCACAAGCATGCACATCAACTGGCTTGGTGTCGAATCGAGTTTACAAACCTTGTTCACGATCTTTTGATAACGGCATAGCCATAGGTTTCGGGACCGGTTCTGATGACTTTAAACTAGCTAAGCTTTTTGCTGGAGTTTTTGCTCTAGCTGTGGAAGCCCGGTTTGCTGAGGAAGCTCTTTCACTTCTTCTGGATATAGTTGCGCTTCTAATGTTCCTGCCGCTAGTCCTACTATTTATGGATCCTTCTCTTCTCAGGATCTTGCTATTTTGATCACTACCAGAGGTAGACGATGTAGCAACGGATCCGACGTGTGTACTGCCAGAAATATTACTAGCATTTTCACTATTGTCACCATTCTTAGATTTCACTCTTAGCCTTTCAGGATCACATACGGATTTTGATCGCATTGTGCTAAAGTTTTCGCGTTTTCTAAAAGCTGTAGGCATGCGGCGTATTTGTCTCTTTCTCGTGTCCTCTTCGCTATCACTAGATGAAGAGGGCAATGAACTGAATGAAGAATCTACTATTGGATCTACACTAGAAATGCTTTCCCATCGCTTCAATATCGGCTCATTCCCGTCAGATAACTTAACATTTTCTAAAGATGAAATTATAGGCAGTAGAATTGGTGGCAGTCGCAAATCGCTACTTAGTTGATGTAGAGTGCGATACAGTCTGTGTCTTGAGAAGCGCTTCTTTCAGAAAAATTTACGCGTCTTTCAGACGGCTTAGGCAGTTGAGCTTCTTTGTAACTTTCGCATAGGTGACATTTTTGGCCCGGGCTCATTGTTAGCTTTTAAATTGTTATCGCTATTACTATTTTTGAAATCTGAATCTTCTGTCTCCACATGTTGTAAAGATATGACAACATCAGGTAGGTTTGCTTGCTCTTTGGGACGAGGTCCGCTTGGAGTGGCTGTTGCAGAAGATGATTCCATTTCGAACTCTTTTTCTATATCGACGTTTTTGGTTGGACTCGCGGTAGAAAAACATTTGTTTTCTGACCTGAAAATTAGTAAGCGTATTATTAAGCTTTAGCATTAATGTTCAGAATGTTATAATACATTAACAGTACTACTTTTGAAGATGCTAACCTGAGTAGCTCCCAGTTAGTGCGGGCATTATGAATTATTTGATCTCGCCGAGCTGCCTGTTGCTCTGAACCACCCAGGGCACAATATGCAGCATGAGCTGCCTCCTTGTTACTTCGCCAAGCCATTGCAGCATTTCGAACCTAATGTGATCGATTAAACAATTTATACTCATGTGTTAACTCTCATTAATAAATACATTAGATAGGAAGGAATAAGATTGACTCACTTGCTCAGTCACATGCATGTTGGTTAATGTTAGTAAGTTTGGTAAATAGGATACTAAAAATGGAGTGATATCTCCTCCCAGCGCCACAGGATTTCCATCTAGTGATATATCGATTAAAGATAAAGCTTCAGCTAGAGATGATACATCTTCTACACTGCAAGATACGTTGAAAAATACATTATTATGAATTTAGTTAACGAATTCAAATATAGATCGAAATGAAACAGACGTTACCTTTGCAAGTCATTATTTCCTAAGTACAGTTTTTGCAATTTTGGCGTATTTTGAAATCCAAGTAACTTTTTTAACCTATTTCTCTTTAAATTCAATTCTCTCAGAGATACCAACCCCTGAAGATCCGTTGGGCCTATACATTTTATTTGGTTTCCGGCTAGGTTAAGTACTTTTAATTCGCTAAGATTACATAGACCGCTAACTTTGCTTATCCTATTTCCGTGTAAATCCAAAACTTCTAACTTTATTAGGTTTGCTAGACCATCAATTCTTTTAATTCTGAAATAAAGAAATAAGTTACTTATCTAATCATTTTTAATATTGGAAGATATCAAAATTATCACCCTACCTGTTTTTTCCCATTAGGAAGTACTCTTAAGCTGAAAAGTCTTTCTAAACACGTAATTTTGTCTATCTGGTTATCATAAACGTCGAGGAACACTAATTTTCCTAAGTCTAAGGGAGAAAGTCCCGAAAGGCTGTTGATTAAATTATGTTGAAGTGATAATAATCTCAGCCCTGGCTCTCCGACTATATGGGGTATAGATGATAATCCTCTCCTGCAATAAACGTTGTTATTATTGATAAAATATATAATTATGGTTATTATAAAAACTAGTAAAGGCACTGAAACTGCCGTAGATAGTACCGTAGAATCTGTAGATGGAAGTTCAAAAGTTATTGTAACTTGTAAAGCTTGCGAATTACCTGTCTAAAGTTATTCTATCCGGTAATCTATCTTTCTCTTGTGCAGTCCGGGAGAGCTGTACCTTCCCTTCTCCCACGGCTTGCAGGTTGATAGTTTCGTCTTTACCATCTTCTTTTGGTATAAATTCATTTCTGGGAAATATTTTATTATATTAAAATTGGAAACGCAATATTAATGCTTTTATACACTCGCCAAGTGCTTAATAAAATTCCAGCGAAAGCAACGATAAAATTTGTTGCATGTTGCATATTTATTTAACATACCCTGATAGCGTTGAGTTAGATCTTTGTATAAATGCCGCCCTAGGGTCCGCGAAGGCCGGCCTGATCTGCAGAAACAAGCGGCCATCCCCGCCCGCGCCGGCGTCTACCCTCGGACCGCCAACGTCAAGCGATTGAGCAGATCGTCCTCTCGCACGAAACGCTATTTTCCTCACCTGAAACAGTCGCAAAAATATTGATTTCTTTTAGGTGACGTGAGCCATTTCAATCGTATGATGCATACATTAAAGAAACAAAAATATATAATACATTATTCTACATGTATACATCACCAATGATATGCATGTCCCAGTGGGTATGTAGGTATAGTATTGGTACATGCATTTAACTACTTGCATACTTACGTTGCCACGGTTGTATGTGATAGGCATCAGCTTTAAAGTT
This sequence comes from Cnaphalocrocis medinalis, assembly GCA_014851415.1. Classification (NCBI taxonomy): domain Eukaryota; kingdom Metazoa; phylum Arthropoda; class Insecta; order Lepidoptera; family Crambidae; genus Cnaphalocrocis; species Cnaphalocrocis medinalis. The sequence continues at coordinate 3,755,894 of CM026290.1, read as the reverse complement.
AAAACTATCAAATTCTAAAAGTTTATTTCATTGGCCCCACTAAGAATGTTATTTTATGAAAATAAATTCGTACAAAAGGCAGTTTTGGTCCATTTTAACAGTGTCAACTAGTTGCTAAGTAACCAAGTAAACATGTTGAGAGTCGTATTTGGATATTTATAAAAATGATTTTTATATACATAACATAATATAGTTTTAAATCTCCTTAGCTGCATATCATCCATTAAATATAATAACAATGCTATGTTGTGAATATTAATCATAAAAAATTTGGATAAATAAAGTTGAAATATCTAAACTATTGAACGCGCCGATATATTTTTGTGCCTTGTGGTTGGTAATGCTTATTTCTGTCAAAATATAAAAATGTCAGTCAATGAGAAAAAAAAAACAAAAACAAAACAACATCGAGAAAATTTTAAAGAGGTGCGAAGAAATGAAAAATAATGGATAAATTAATGAAATAGAAGACGAGTAGAGCGAGTTTTGAAAGTTAATGACCTTTCGTAAAATCTTCTATACCTTAAAAAAGTTATTTTCCAGCGTAAGTGAAGCACCAAGCAACAGAATGGTGAGGTACTTTCAGAACCCGTATGAAGACTTCCAGCCGGGTGCTGTTGTGACTGTGGACAAAGATGACATAAATGCTCAAATTACAGAGCACGTGAAAAATATTACCAAGCGCTTACAGCCTTCACGGAAGAATGTCGACGGCGGTCTCTATGTCGGCGTTACCGGCGTTGCGTTCATGTTCCACTACTTGTCTAAGAACCCTATCCTGTCCGAGAACAAGCGAAGCTATCTTGAGAAAGCTATGGAATATATTAAACCTGCCTTGGAGACATCTGCTGGTGACAAAACTTCCTTCCTGTTAGGCGACGCGGGAACGTATGCGCTGGGTGCCGTGTTAATGAAAGAGTTAGGAGATGAACGCTTCCAGGACACTCTCAAATTGTACCAGTCCCTTTATAATCAGTTTCTGAACCCTAAATTCCTAAAGTGCGGTGGCGACGAGTTCTTTGTGGGTAGAGCAGGGTACATTGCAGGAGCACTTTGGATTTCCCGGGAACTGCAAACCCAAATATTCTCTAACGAGGAGCTTTACAAGATATGCGACGTCATGGTAGCCTGCGGTAGAGATTATGCAACCAAACACAAAAGCCCATGCCCTTTAATGTATCACTATTATGACACTGAATACATTGGAGCAGCTCATGGTATCAGCTTTATTATACAAATGCTCCTATCTGTGCCTGGATATTTAGACTACAACAAGTCAGCTGCTAAAGATATTAGGGGAACACTTGACTTTTTAGCATCAATGCAGACAGATGATGGCAATTGGCCATGCTGTTTGGAGGAGATTGGCCAGAATGACCATAAACTAGTACATTGGTGTCATGGAGCTCCGGGCACAATATATGTCATGGCTAAAGCTTACCTTGTTTTAAAGGACAAAATTTACTACAATTCCTGTGTGAGAGCAGGGGAAATAGTTTGGCGTAAAGGCTTGTTACGCAAGGGTCCTGGTATATGTCACGGAGTTGCAGGGAATGGCTATGTTTTCCTCTTGCTTCACAGGTTGACTGGAGAAGAGAAATATCTGCATAGAGCCAAACGGTTTGCAGACTTTATGACCACAGATGAGTTTATCAAAGATGCCAGGCTTCCTGATAATCCAGAAAGCTTATATGAAGGCACTGCTGGCACAGTATGCTACTTAGCTGATCTACTTATACCAGATAAGGCAGAATTTCCTTTCCAAGATGTTTTTTCAACTTATTAATTCAGTAGAAGAGTTATTTTCGTTTATGGGTTTTCCTCATTATTTATTCAAATCTGGTAATTTGGCTATCAGCAAACTGTCTGTCTTGTGTACATTCTTAATGTCCTGCTGACAGTAATAGCCTATGTTTTTCATATCATGTAATTTTGTTGTCTTTTGTGTTTAGAATAAACTACTTGCTAGTCTAACAGTGCATTTCATTTGTGAACATGGATTTAGTACATTTTTTGCTAAATATTATCTCAATAACTGAAATAGTCCCCATTATTGATATACTTCAGTTCAAAGAAGTCAGTAATGTATATTATTTGAGCTGTAACCACAGGGAGAGAATTGTGTATCAAAAAATATTTAATGATAATAATATTCGAGCTGCAGCTCTTGATGTTAATTTCGGAGCCTCTTATAAAATGGTTAACTCGTTAAACACAGTGGGAATAGTCCTTGATACTTCATGCAATGCTTGGACTGAAGTTTTAAACTATTTTCCTTGTAATATTGCCTTCAAAAATCCATTTAAATGGCTGATTTTTACACATGATCTTCTAGCAACTGCTAATGTTATATCCAATTATTCCATTGAGATAGATTCAGATGTTACGATTGTGATTAAAAATAGGGATGCGTACGAGTTGTATGAAGTTTTCCATACAGATTATTCGAAAGGGGTATTTACGATAAAAAACGTCGGATATTGGAACTCTACACTGAACATGGAGGTGTTTCCGAGGCGTGACTTGACGGGGGTAGTTATAAGAACTCCTGTCGTGATTACTGAAAAGGTTGTGCAGGAAACTTTCGGAGAATATCTTAGCAAGCCCAAAAAGAATCAAGTAGACTCATTACATAAGTTGAAGTTTTATGCATTACTCAATTATATTAAGGATATCTATAACTTCAGGTAAGGAAATTGGAACTAATAGTAGCCACTAATCTTGAAAATTTGGTCTACCTCGTAGTACATTTTCAATGAAGACTCAGCAGTGGGCGTTAACTGAATGTTCTGACTTCTTTAACGTCGTAAGGCCCAAACAGCAGACACAATGGAAAATCAATTGTTTTATGCCTTTCAAAAGGCTTTTGGGTCTTACGAAGTTAAACATGACGACAAAGTGGTTGCATTTTCAGCTACGAGTTCCAGCGTACGAACTCGTGGGGCTACACTCGCAACGGCACCTTCGACGGCGTGGTAGGCAGCCTGCAGCGACAGGAGGCTGACATCGGCGGGTCCCCGCTCTTCTTCAGAGCCGATAGGGCCACGCTGATCGATTACATTGCGGAGACGTGGCAGTCTAGGTATGAAATAGGAATGTTAAGGATATCAGAATGCATTACGAGTAGGTAACGGTTTCGGTTACGCGTGTAAAATAATTTCAGATTATCCGCTACTTTTCATGGTTTCATTTCCGGGTATTCGATTTTTGAGTATTTAAGTAAAAAAAAAATCAAGACAGGTTCCAGGTTAAAGTTAGAGCGACTTTCTTTTGTTAGTATAGTCATCAAAATCTTCAATCAAATTAGGTGCGGGTTAACGCCGATGATTGCATTTCCCTCTGTAGTCCTGGTCATATTTTGCAGATTCTTTTTTGCGAATAGGTAGGCGATATTGAACCTTATTTACAAGTTTCCACTATCCTTACAGGCAATGCTTCATCCTCCGCCACCCCAAGTACCTCGGCGGTTTCTACACCATCTACACCCGTCCGCTGACCGGCAGGGTCTGGTGCTGTATCCTCTTCACGCTCACCATCTCTGCGATCACCCTTTACTTGATGCTGAAGGCAAAAACTCCCAAGAACCATGATAGGACAGACTATTCGTTTAGTCTAGCTTTGCTATTTCATTGGAGTGCGATTTGCCAACAAGGTATGGTTATTGAGTTTTACCTAGCTTTGATCTAGAACTGATAATCTAGTTTCAAACTAAGACTTTTCCTATACAGTTTGTTATCTAATGAAAATCGTATCCGGCCGAAAATCGTACCCAGAACCTTCGCACTTGAGGGCCACACTGCAAAATCAGGTCGTCAATATTATGCGAGTAATAGATAGGTAAATTACATTGTACATTAGTTAATTGCCTAGTTACTTATGTGTTTTATGGAATTATATCCATTAACATCCAGACATTTGGGTAAAAAGCCGGTTGTACGCCCTCGAAGGCCAACTCATAACAAATGCAAAAGAAAAGTTCGAATTTTTAAAGCGAAACAAAATTTGGCCGGACACAATGCCTGACCAAAATGCCTATGTCCGTTTTTTTTTATGTGATAGGTAGCAGATGAGCAGGCGGATCACCTGATGGTAAGCAACTGCCGCCGCTCATGGACACTTGCAACACCAGTGGAGTGGAGTTGGTTGGTGGTCCGGTGGTGGGTGGAGGCCCACCCGGGGGGAACCACCGGAGGTCCGGTTATCCGGAGGCTTGGCGATCTTACCCGTGTCCCATTTCTTTTAGGGATGTCAGTAAAGAGAAACTCGACATCAGTGAAGATAGTGATCATAGTGACGTTCATATACGCGGTGACGCTGTACCAGTACTACAACGCGATGGTGGTGTCCACGTTGCTGCAGGAGCCGCCGAAGAGCATCAGGTCTTTGGAGGATCTGCTCAAGAGCAATCTGAGGGCTGGCGCTGAGAATGTTTTGTATACTAAGGATTATTTCAAGGTACGTCTTACCATACTTACGACGTAGGTATTCGATCGCCACAATGCACAATGTGTACCTAAATCAAAGTCATCAAAATGAACTACCTATAATTTTTCTGTCTTCAATTATTATCTTCTATCATCTTAAAAGTTCGTACAACTTTATGGTCCTTCGAGAATCCTGATCTGGTGGGAGCGGTTGCAACTTGACTCCGTCCGTCAAAAAACTTGATATGTAAGTTTTACGTGTGTTACGTGCTAATTATAGGTAGATAGGAATCACTACCTACTACTCATAAAAATAAGGGGTGGAATATGCATAGTGAGGCGAGAGCCAAAGGGCTCAATCTAGATTCTTATACCTAAGTATAGATGTGTAACGACCTCCGGCTAGATTGAGTGACGATCTGCGGATAGACTTTGAAACTTATAGACATCCAGTCTATAAGTTCCAAAGTCTATCCGCGTCTAGCCGAAGACAGGATAAAATGGCGAACATTGGGGGAAGCCTATGTCCAGCAGTGGACTGAGACAGGCTGATGATGTGTCGGCGGCCTCGATGGCGCAGTGGCTAAGGTGTGCGCCTGAAGCGCGAAAGGTCCCGGGTTCGATTCCCGGTCAAATCAATTTAGGAAACTACATTTTTTAAGTTTTCTTGGGTGGTACTCATAGTACACGGGGGTGCTCTATAGTTTGAGACCAGGTTGATTGGTGTGATTGTCTGGCGTTTATTATTTATTTATGTGTACTCCTGGCAGCGGACAACAGACCCGGTAGCTCTCCGGATGTACTACAAGAAGATAGTACCGGACAGCCAGAACAACTACTTCTCTCCGGAGCACGGCATGGCGCTGGTGAAGCAGGGCGGCTTCGCGTTCCACGTCGACAGCGTCGTGGCCTATAGGTTTACGACTTTTTTTATCAAAACTAACTTCGCTATAATCTTCTTATAAAAGACAAATAAACTTACCCATTTAATAAGTTAAAAATAAAAAGGTCAGTAGATCCGTTTTTCGCACTTGTGACGCCGCTGGGTGTCTTTGGGCGGAGGCTATCGCGTAGCATCGGGTCACAGACTAAGGAGAAGATAAATCGGGTGATTCGTCTGCTTGTCTGCTATGTATCACAAAAATGGATTTGCCAGTCGTTGTCGAAATTAACAAAACCCGACCTATCGATCGATAATAAAATGGCCTTCTATATCGATCTACGTTTTCATCATATCACCGAATCACGACACTGGTGGTTCTGTTCTTTATTTTATCAACCACTGGGTATTTTATGGGTTGTCACGTACGAGATTGCCGCCGCCCATGGACACCTGCAACCAGTAAAGTCACAAGTTGATGCCCTCGATCGATTGTTCACCAACAACCTAATAAGCGACTCAATCTTTAAAATCTAGGTAAATTTTTGGAGAAAAAAATTGGGCAATTTCATCATACTTACGTGCGAAGTCTCTAGCTTGGCTTACGAGGTCAATCTGCGACAACCACCAGATTTATTCACTGTATTTGGCGCAGGATCATGCGGCGTACTTTCACCGAGAGGGAGATATGCGAGGCGCACGAGGTCCTCCTGTATCCCTCCTCAGAAGATGGGCTTCGTTGTGCGCAAGTCCTCGCCGTACAAGGAACATTTCACTTACGGGTAATGATTTCGAAATCGCGAAATAGAAATGAATTGCTTCAAACTTGTAGGTACACTTGCAGCAGGCATTTAATTTGGTGGAGAAATTTACGCTCGCATGTATGGAGTTAGCCATACATTTCTTCCTCTACCCTCAACTCCTTGTTATATGGACACATTTTGTTTGCACATTTATTTCCATGATTTTATTCACACACCCACCAGTGAGTGACCCCCCTACTTCGTGTCGGGACATTAGTTTCAATATCTGCCATTAGATGGCGCTTAAATCGCGCAAGTGTTTTGTTTTTTCGGTTTCCCTAGAACCTCTATATGACTGGCCAGTTGGTGCATTTGGTAGTGACCCTGCCTCATACGCCAAAGGTCGTGAGTTCGATCCCCACCCTGGACAAACATTCGTGTGATGAACACTTGTGTTTGTTCAGTGTCTGGGTGTAAATATGTATATAAGTATCATATTTGGGTTTCCTCTGTTGTCTGACATCTGTAATGCTATTTAGTACAGTGCAGAGTAAGGTCAATGTATGAGATGTGTGAATTTATCTGTATATAAATAGTGTAAATGATTAATGTTCCAGTATATAAAATCGCTTTGAAATCTCAAGTTGTTATATTTCCAGGGTCCGTAAGCTCCAGGAGTCGGGCGTGATGCGGCGCCTGCAGACGCTGTGGGACGAGCCGAAGCCGCCGTGCGTGCGCACGCCCGACACCAGCGTGTTCTCCGTCTCCATCCGCGAGTTCTCGACGGCGCTGCTCGCGCTCGTGGCGGGCGTGGGAGCCGCGCTCGCCATCTTGCTTGTTGAGATCTTGGTGCACAAGTTTAGTGAGAAGCGTATTGCGTTTAGGCTTTAGGAGAACACCATTTTATTTATTTAAACAAAGTATAGCGATGACCGTTATTTTGCGCACTTGTAAAAAAGAAGATAACGTAGTGATTACTTGCTCAGTGAAGAAGACTTTCTATTAAAATCGGTTTCTGCGCATGGTTTACATACTGTTTCATGCCGCAGACTATAACAATATTACAATAAGATTGTAAGCAAGAAGTATGTTTCGAGTTTTTGGAACATAGCTCTAGTTTGTAGATTGTCTTTGAAATTAAAATAATGTCTTCTTTCAGTAAAATGTTCCATCTACAATATTGAAGGTAGGTACTTTCCCTCCATGTGGCATGGCCAGTGGGACGCCCTGTATATTCCAAAAAATCAGCTTACGTGACAATTGATCGGGCACTAATCAGAAATAATGCTAATCATGATTTTCATGCACAATGATAGTAATTTAAGCTCACTACACACATACTTATGTAAGTGATAAATAAAACATGTTTGCATCTTTCATCAGATATTTTAATTGGGTACATAACTTCCTCGCATTACACTGTTACAATCTCTTGTAAGTCTCATGAAAAATTACAAAGATCAAAAATATGACCGAGTACTTCCATTCATTACATCTGCTTGTACATACATATGTTTTATATTGTATATAACATTACAATTTGCGGCTGTTTAGTACAACTGCGCTCGGCAGCGTATTGCTAACCATTCGGAAATACATACAAATATAAATAAAAGCAAAATAACAGTTTCATATCTACCGCTGACTACGTAGCCCTGATTTTTTTACTTGGTCACAAATATTTGTAACTGCAGTTTTACTTTCATTTTCAATTGACAATATTTAATTTTTGAATGCCAAATAGGTATGCCAGCACACTCATTTTGTTATTTCAAACGCTCACAAAATCCAATTTTGATAAGGTTACACAATAGACGAACACAGTAAAAGTGATCTCATCACACCCAATAATTTTAAAACTACGTGACCCACTGTTTTATCAATGGAAGCATATTTAAATGTATGCAATAAAGTTTTAAGCCTTTGATGGCCAATCCGTCCATCGAAACACTATTATTCAATTATCGTTTTAACATATTTATAAAAATAGTAACATTCATTTGACAGTCAAAAATCAAACGGACTCCCCATAGTGAATGCCAGGCAGCTACAGTAGAAAATTCAACACAAAAATCAGTTCGCGGTGGACTTGTCTTCAGTCGTCATATTTTACATTTATTAAGCTATAACCATTAATATAAATATAAACGTTGAATAAAACATTTACGCTGAACTAAACGCCACAGTAACCGGCACTTCAGATTCACCGTGATCTGAAACGCCGTAATAGAGAATATGCCTACCCGTGGAAATGCAGTTTTAATCAAAATGTTAATATGACCGCGGAGATGTAGATTAGTACTTACTAGATTTAGGACATTATTCGATTAAAGTAATAGTTTAAGAAATAATTAATAAAATGACTTCCAACAATTTACACGCTGAAAATAATGTCATAATGTTTACCGAAACTATTTCATAGTGTTTCTTAACGGCAATTAGGCGCGCATCTTCGTGCATAGTGCGAACTTAAATAATATTTTTATGTATCTGCCCATACTTTGTATTTCTAGGCATATACTTGTACCATCAGATACTACATCATGTTTCTTATGGAGCGATTTACGAGACTTTAAGTATGTGTCACAAAATATTAATTTTCTATTGACGTATTATTAGATAGCAAATAAAAGAGTATGCATATTCCCTATTGTAATTTTATAATAACTATTTAGCTTTTGGAATATTCCGGCCAGACTCCAATGCGCATACCCCTCATATCTTAAAAACGACAGACTTTTACCCCTTTTAATGTATTCAATAATTTGAATCGCTGTTACGATAATATGTTAAACAGGAATCATCTCATTATACAACAACGCGATATTATTTTATCAATATAAATCCCTTATGCAGAAACGCTTAACGTATTCACTGCCACTCCCCCTTTCTGAATGCGCCGATGGTAGTATGGCACCGTGCCATATTTCCTGTTCATTTAATTTGAATTAACAGAAAATGACATTATGGAAGCAGGGTGCCGGAAGGCACTATGTAAAGATACAAAATCGCATATGCGTTTGTGGCAGTGAATAGGTTCATAAAAACGCAACTCTTAGTAATTTGCCACTTTTATGCCATTTGAATGCTTTAAGCGTAAACATTTTAGTGCTTGCGCCTCTGCCTTTTATATTAATAAGGTAATTCACAGATAATAAGTTTAGAAATGTTGGAAGTGAAATAAAAATATGAAAACAAAATTGTTAAAAGCTTTTTTTAAAACTGGCCACTATAATCTGTAAAAAAATATAATGATATTTTTTGTTGTGTCAATTAATAAAAAAAAGTAGACAGTGAATGAAATGCCGAATTTCAGGGAGTGATTCTCGCACATTCGTAATACGTCAAAAATAAATTGCAAATACTGATCGTAAAGAGGAGTTTCTTACCTTAAATTGCTGCAATAAAAAAAAATATACGCTAAGAATTTGATTTACATCAATGTTCAATTCGACTTCACGTTGATGACGCGAGAATCGGCCCCCTAATCGGACTACTGAGGCAGACTAAGGGTTTTCGCAACTTAAAAATCCGATCGATAGATGGCGTTACATAGACGACTGGTCCAACATTTGTTTTTTAACAGCTTCATAATTTTGACATGAACCAATCTACTCGTTGGACCCCAGTCGCTCACTAACGCCATTATCGAATTTTTCATTTGCAAAAATCCGCAAGGAGGTCGCAAACATCGAGTGAAATAGTACACAGCGTTGGCTTTCACTCGTGACCGGGTCTACTTAAATGATAGATGGCGTTACGTTGACGTCAAGTCCAACAACGAGTGGATTGGTTCCATTTTGACGTATCTTGTCATAATTGCGAAGTTATGTACAAAACGACCAGTGTCGTCGAAGTTGGACCTGACGTCAACGTAACGCCATCTATCGGATTTTGCATGTGCAAAAACCCTCATTGATATAGTCCGACGAATACAGAGGAGCGATTCTCGTGCACGTGACATTGAAGTAGAATTTAGATATTTCATACAATTTTCTAATTCGACTTCAATGTCAAGTTCACGAGAATTGCTCCCCAGGGCCGAACTCGAAGCATCATGCATGATTCATAATCATGTGGAGTAAACTGACACATGTCCATGTGTCATCCCCATACATTATCACTCAATTTGACAGATGCAAAATGTCAAAATGTGTAGAAACTTGACATTTGTATCTGTCAGTTTACTCCACATGATTAAGAACCAGATAGTGTCGCGTGAATGCGTGTGGGGGCGTGTGTGTCGCGAGGCGGGGCTGTCTGCGGGGCGCGCGCGCGGGCGGCTCACCGCTCCTCCAGCATGACGGTCTCCTGCGGGTACAGCTTCAGCGCCTTCAGGGTGCTGCTGTGAGATTCCGTTGTTAACTGTCAAACAATAAAATAAAATAAAACTTTATTGAAAAAATCGTCAGAGCAATCAAATACACAAGTCTTCTTATACTAAGGGAACAATTATTAGTTTGCTGCCTAAACTAGGAGTATCCTGTATCTTAGGCAGAAACAAAAAGAAGAAAGGACTTAATTAACAAATTAATTTTACCATTAAACAAATACTTAACATAACAACTTAGAGACAGATGCGAATACTAATAAACAAATACTAATAACATAAGAACTTAAATGTTTCATAATAAGTAAGTAGATGAGGTGCAATAAGACAAATCCACAATTTTTTTATAATCTTCTGTTAATAAGGTTCGCGCCAACCTAGTGGCATGCCGTCACTTCGTTTCGGGAGATTAGTTTTAAACCAAGCCAATAGATGGCGCTGTACGTACATATTTTAAGTGTTTCAAAACTTACGTCTCTCCTGGGCCAGCTGGATATGAGCTTGTAATTATCCTGTGGGTAGCCTTTTGATGCGAGGAAGTCTAATAATGCCTGAAAAAAAAAAGTTTTATTCAATTACTAATGGCTCGCCCTCACTTTGTTTCGGGATTCAGTTTTGCTAATAGTTCCAATCATTGCCGATAGATGGCGCTAGGTGTCGATTAGATTGCGCATGTGTTTGCACAAGCTGCCCATGAGAGCTGTCGTTCTTCACTAGCGAAGATCAAGTCTCACCAGCGGGTGATGGGGTCGTGACTTATTATTAACGTTACAACAATACATACCTGGAGCGTGTCGTGCGGGTGGAAGCGCCTCTCGAGGCAGTCGCTGGGCGCGTCGTGCGGCGGCGGCAGGCGCACGCGGATGCGCGCCACGTCGGCTCCACACGTTACAACAATACATACCTGGAGCGTGTCGTGCGGGTGGAAGCGCCTCTCGAGGCAGTCGCTGGGCGCGTCGTGCGGCGGCGGCAGGCGCACGCGGATGCGCGCCACGTCGGCCGCGTCCGCCGCCGGCTCCGCGGGCACGCGCACCGCCGCCATGCTGCGCAACGCCTGACACAACATAGTTATTAGTAAACACAATTTTTCACTAAAAACCACGAGGTTAGGGTTGCAATCTCTAAAAGTTGGAAAACAGGACAAAACGCGTAAAAACCCCGGATTTTAGAGTCCGAGAGCCGAACTTTGAATATTAGTTTTTTCAAATTTAAAATGCGCTGTGGGTGGCCTGCAGGAGGTAATCGTACGTCCGGGCTCAAAATACATGGCAGAAACATCAGGCACCTAGGCATTGTAGATACGTGCTGAATACCCCGCCGCCACCGCGCCCGTTTCATGCGATATCTCTTTTCTTTAAGGGCAGTTTGACTAGGATTTTTAGCAGATGGCAAAAAAAAATGCATGCTGAAGTCCGATGTAAATGTTGAATTGCTGAGTTTAGATTTTTATAATGTTAAAAACTGACCTCTTTTCTTGCTTCCTCCATTTGTCTTTCTGATTCAGCCCGTTCTAATTCTTGATTTCTTTCCAGTTCTTGCTGTTTCTTTACCTCTTCTTTTGCTCTAAAACACAAAAAAATGCATTAGAAATTCTATAATGACAAGCCTAAAATCGGCTTTTGCGCTCTGTAAGAATACGGAATATTACTATATCAGGTCAAAATTATGAAGTTATGTTAGGAAACAACCAATGTCGTCAAAGTTGGACTTCACGTCAACATAACGCCATCTATCGGATTTTGCATTCGCAAACACCCTCATTGCGACCAACCAACGCACCCTGTGTGTGTGTGTGTGTGTAAGCGAGAGTGTGTCTGTATTTGTTTTGCCTTACCGGGCATATATTATGCGCGCCACGAGATAATTTTGTCGACACTCGTATTGTGTCGGCGCAAGTTACTTCTCGCTCACCTGACTGCGCGATGAGCGGGATAGAAGGATGTGCTCTCGCGAACGAGTGTCGACAAAATTTTGTCGCGGTGCGCATGTTAGGCCTCATTATCATCATCAGCATCCCACACTCGTCGACTGCTGGACATATGTCTCCCCTAATGCACGCCACCGCTTCTGATTATCGGCCACTCATCAAGCCCATACCAGCAAGCCTTCGAATGTCATCATGGTGGAACATGTCGGCCTAGTAACAGCCTATTCATTCTTCTCTTGAATACTCCTGAATCGTGCATAAAGATGCGATAGAAAGATATGCAGTGACTATATCTCAACATTTGTCAGTAGTCAGGGAAACCATACCCACAGTCATCATCCCATCTTGTCGCAGGGCGTCCAACACTACGCTTACCGAGTCGCGGTCTCCATTCAAGGACACTACTGCTCCAACGGTTGTCAGTTCTCATGTTTGGCCTTTTTTTTATGTGATAGGTAGCAGACTAGCAGGCGGATCTCCTGATGGTAAGCAATGCCCGCCGCTCATGGACACTTGCAACACCAGTGGAGTTACAAGTGCGCTGCCAACCTTTTATCCCCTTCCCTCCGGGTGGGCCTCCGGTACTCTCACTCAGTCAGCGAAACACAGCACAGGGGCTGCTTCACGCCGGTTTTCTGTGAGGCAGTGGTATCACTCCGGTCGAGCCGGCCCATTCATGCCGAAGCGTGGCTCTCCCACAGTTAAAGAAAAACTGACCGAGTCGCGGTCTCCACTCAAGGACACTACGGCTCCAACGGTTGCCAGTTCTCATGTTAGGCCTACCTGTCTACTTCAAGGCTGCGCTGGTAGGCCTCGTCCTGCTCGCGCTTGACGCGCTGGCGGGCGTCGCGCTCCCGCTCGAGGCGCGCGTCCTCGTCGCGCTGCGTGGCGAAGCGCTCCAGCGCCTCCATCAGCCCGCCCACCAGCTCCGACACGCCCACGTTGCCTGCCACAGACACACAACAGGGTATTTGACTAATCTCGATATAGTCAAAAATATTGATACTTTACCAAAATATTGGTAAACTAGCGGCCCGCCCTCACTTCGTTTCAGGACAGTAGTTCCACTGACTACCAATAGGTGGCGCTAGACGTTGATTGTATCACACAAGTGTTTCGTGTTTTCGGTTTACCTATACGCCCTGGCGTGTAATATGATTTACCTCTTTATAAATAGTATAGATAGATATAGATAAGAACCAATTGCCAAAATTTTCAGCTAAAAATATAACGTCTAGCTGGTTTTGTGAGCATTCAAAGTTTAATGGGCAAGTCCATTTACAAGTTAATTATTTAAAAAAATTAAATTTATCAGTGAGCTACCCATACATTTTACACCAACTTTTATTATAAAACCATTTATAATAAAAGTTTAAGTACCAAACAAAAATTTACTAGACGCGCATACAAGATACTAGCGTGTGACGTACCCTAAATTAGCTCATTACCTTGGTGTTGAGGCCTAACAGAAATATTTCACCGTGTCAATGAGAGAGAAGTGTTGACAAATGTTGTTCATGAAATGGGATGTAAATGTGTCACAGGTACTTCGTGTATATACTACTCGACCAAAACAATTAGGCGCATGACAGGACAGCGGTTACCGCGCCCCGTACCCCGCACTTCGTCCCGCACATCCCGTAGTGACGCGCAATAATTACTTTTTACGGAACATAGTTGCTGTTGTCATTAGTACAACTTGATTAGATGTATCTTCTTAACATAAAATATACATAAAACTACTATGCAGTTAAATCAGAAGTCAAATAAATAAATTCAGTAAAGATAAATAACTAGTATTACTAGTACCTACTCATACTATGTATCACTGGTATAATACAGATGAAAGTATTCCCATCACTATTCCTCAGGCCGCCATGTTCAGAATGCGCCTAATTGTTTTGGTTGAGTAGTAGATCGATGGTGTTTTGTATGTATATTCTGTACATACCGTTGATGACGGAGTATATCTCCGTGTTGGAGCGCACGCGCATGATGATGACGAGCGCCGGCAGCCGGTCCACGGGGATGCTGCGGATCGTCATGCTGGCCACCGTGCCCAGCGCGTTCGACACCGAGTTCAGCAGCCTGCAGACACGGATTAGTCATTAGGGAAAAAGTAAAAAACTAAAACCCAACTACGACAAAAAACGACGCTGAAAAAGTATAAAACAAGCCTTCGTTGTCAATTTACAATAATGTCATACAATACTATTCTGAAGTATGCAATATTCACTATGTAGAGATAAATTTTCATGTTTTGTACTATTTTGGTGTCCAAATGCTAGTATATATATATATATATATATATATATATATATATATATATATAGTACAAGTCAAGCGCTATCAAATGATACCAAACACGGCATATTTATCATAACTTTATTTTTTACTCTGCATGTTTTGTCCGCTAGAGGGGGCCACATTAGATTTTGTGAAACCTCATATAGCCTATAACCAGCGGACGATTTAGACGCTTATAATGATATGTCATTTGTCGAATTCTGATAAGTAATTAGAAGTTACGTGGAAACAGATGAACATACATACATACATACATAGCCTGTCAAAATCATAACCCTCCTTTTGCTTTGCCGTAGTCGGGTAAAAAGGGTCAAGTGCAATGATCACATCTCACCTGATGGAGAGTGAGAATGTAGCGTGCTTTCCCAAAAGAAGCCTATTCACACTCGACTTAAAGACACCTAAACTGTGGCTCTCTGGGATTCTGTATTCCGGCAAGTCGTTCCATTCCCTAGCAGTTCGTATTAAGAAAGAAGAAGCGAAACGCTCAGTACGAGCTGGTGGAACTTCCACAGTGTAAGCACAAAATATAAAGGACACAGAAAGTAGACTGCCCACTAAGAGCTAAAAACATGTCATGTACTTACGCATGCGCACTAACGGGCAAATACGCCTTTTCGACCACATTAATCCTAACTTATGACATAAGATTGTCGAACTGTCGAGGTCCTGTGTTAGAGGCCAGCGCGCTTATGTAACCTTATGCCGGGCAACAACCCTAGCATATGTCAACGAACTCTTCTAAATTCAAAATTAAGGCTGAGTCTCCTTTCTGTGCCCTTTATATTTTGTGGGTTAAGGGTGTGTTCAGTATGTCGCTGTGTTCAGGAAAACGAACTCACTCAGTTCAAGTTGAGGAAGACAACTGTCAAAATAATGTCTACACTACTCTATGGTACTCACATGAGGTTATTGTCGGGGTGCGTGAGGTCCCAGCCGTAGACGATGAAGTTGGTGGCGAGCGTCTGCAGCACGGCGTCGCAGCCCAGCAGCTGCGCGCAGAACACGTTCGACAGCACCGACTGCTCGTGGTGCAGGTACAGACCTAGCAGCTTTCTCTGTCGCACGAAACAACAATTTCATTACTGACCGGATGTCAAAGTCAAAATATTCTTTATTTGCATAAGCTTGTACACAGCACCACAGAGAAGTGCGTTCTCTTTCTATCGCACGCAACTGTCGCACATGCGTCGCCGCTCGCTCGTGATTTTCTACTGATCGTCCCCTCCAGAGGGGACACCGCATGTACTTGCAAATTCGTAGGTACACGCGGAGTGGGACAGGCCTGACAGCACTTACAAATCGTCATACATAAAAATATATCAGTTTTATTATTCTAATTTGCTGTATTATTCCTCTACCCAAAGGTTGTCTAGAAAAGATCGCTATTAACGAGGCAGCCGATATTGTATTTGTAAATTACTATTAGCATTAAGTTCTGTCATGTGTTGTGTAATAAAGAGTATATATCTAAACTATTTATTTTTAGACAATGTAAATAATTTAAATGTAATTAAATAAATATCTTGATACATAAGGTATACTAAAAAATAAATAGACATAATGCGATTCTACCAACGGAATCGGAAAGGTGATTCTGACGAGAAGATCCGGCAAGAAACTCGCCAGTTACTCTTTTTAATCACTATTTTTTTTAAGTCCAAGTTAAAATGTATTAAGACGACTCACGTAAAGAGAAAAACAGTTTGAAAGTAAAGGTGACAAAAAGGTCATCAATTTTCTACTAAATTCTTTTATGACGTTCGCTTAGTATGACGTATTTGTAATTTCCCTTTGATGTCATTATAAACGGATTCCACTGTATACCTAAATCGATTACTGGCTGCTGCGATACAAGTATGTTGCTTAGTGCAGAGCCGCTAGATTTAAGTGTCCACTTGTAAATTGCTTATGGAAATAACTTGCTATTATTTCTATCTCTCCTGCGGGAAATCACGGCACGGAGGCGGGTCCTTTTGGAACGCGTGCGTGGGGATACAGATCCAACACGTAGAGGTCTCTTGGAGACACAATAATGAAAATGGGGATTGGTACTGTGGTATTGCCACTGGGGCAATAATAAAAGGCGGATCTTCGTATACTATATATTGATTCTGGAAATAACGTGTTAGTAATTATGTTTCCTAACTACAACACACTGGGAATGTCTCTAGCACTCCGGGAGGGTACTCCCTCTTACTCGATTGTATTGATGTGAGGTTCGGGCCCTCTTGGCCCGCTTAGTCGTACTTCTCGCGATAGAATGCGCTCCAGCGAGCGTGTTTGTTTATTTTTCAAAGTATGACAGATTCCCATTACAAACTCGGCCATAAACGGCGGCCAGTACTCAAAGAGTTTACCATCGTTACAGTACTATTATTACCTCTTTGGCGGGTTTGAGGCAGGCCTCCTTGATGGCGTCCTGCAGCGTGCCCTCGAAGAAGTTGGGCGTGTTGGGCCCGTAGCGCGCCTTGAACCGCGCCGCGAACTCGATGCAGCCCAGCGCCTCGTCCTCCACGTGCGACGACACTGCAACACCACGGACCATCTCACGGACCGGACACGGCAGTTTTTTTGCAGAATCCCTTTTTTTGTAGGATCCAGCTTGATGGCAAATGAGTTTATATGCTAGTTTAAGGTTTAAAGAACATTTATTTCCCATTTAATACCTTGCAGCCACTTACATGAGAAATTAACAAATGTTATGTAAGTAGGTAATTCACAAATCGTCTAATAGCCAGAACAAGAAGATGTAGCTTTGCCTTTGATGGGAACCTTGTGTTATAGAAAATTTGTGTTCACACGAGCATCCAGCCCAGCATGTTGGATCCTGCCTAGCATATAAACTCATAAGTGGAATCCTGCAAAAAACTGGACTGCCGTGTGAAAGGGATGTCAGTGATTTATTCCTAACTAGTGGCCGCCCTTACTCCGTATCACGACATCTATACATAAAGAGGTTAAAGTGTTTATAGGTGAACCGGAAAAGCAAAACACTACACTGTCCCAATGAGGGCTTTTGCAAATGCAAAATCCGATAGATGGCGTTACGTTGACGTCAGGTCCAACTTTGACGACATTGGTCGTTTTGTACGTAACTTCACAATTTTGACACATTACGTCAAAATGTAACCAATCCAGTCGTTGTTGGACCAGTCGCCCTCTAACACCATCTAGCGTTTAATTGATTATATTAAATGTGAGGCTTATGAGATATAATTTTAAAAATCCAGCTATGAAAACATAAAGGAATACACTAAGAATTTTTTCTAATGCATTCCTTTGTTCTCCCACGGTTAATGTTTGGTTTATTCATAGACGCAGTCCACTTACTCAGCGGCTGCAGCCTCTCGGACTGCACGAGGTCCACGAACATGTCGTCCTCGCCCGTGAACCCGTCGCCCGTCTCCACCTCCTCCACGGAGCTGTTCTCGCTGTCTGAACTCTCCACTATTATCTGTGAACAACGAAAAAATCACTAGTTGTCAATCTGACATGTCAAATCGGTAATAGGGTATTTGACCATTTTTTTATGTGTTTAATCAAGGGAACTCTCAATGTAAGAAACATCATTGAAAGAATACTTGATTCTCATTTACCAATATTTTGATCATCATCATCATCATTAGCCTGTTGCATTCCACTGCTGGACATAGGCCTCTCCAAATGTTCACCACTTCGGCTACTCGCATCCAGCTCCAGCCAGCCCTCTTGCACCGATCGTGACTCCATCTGGCCTGAAGTCGTCCTACACTACATTTACCAAGACGCGGTCACCACTCCAGAGCTCGTTTATCCCAACGGTTGTCAGTTCTACGGCAGATATGGCCAGCCCACTGCCACTTCAGCTCGCTAATCCGGTGAGCTATGTCGTTAACTTACGAGCTGTCAATCGACATAATATGTCAAATCGATGTGTTTGATTCAAAGACCCCTTTAAAAAAACATCGTTGAAAAAAATCCTTGAATCACATTTGAATTAACCTGAGATATCACAACTTTAAGAGCACATATTTTGGGCAAGCCCAAAAACGCAAATGGCTACTGAACAGTTACGTCACTAGTACACGTCAAAACCTAGTTTATTAATAAAGTATCGATATTTTTTACTATATCGAGATTAGCCAAATAGCCTATTACAGGCAAGTGTAACTGACCCGCTTGTACTCCTTCTGCTTGTTGGCGGGCGCGCGGCGCACGCTGAGCTCGTGCTGCGGCTGCTCCAGGCCGGCCATGGCCAGCACCGTGTCGTCCAGCCCCTGCACCGCCGGCCAGCCCGTCCACGCCTGACGAACAGAATAACATAAATATGCGTCAGACAATCACACAAGTGAAATGTTACACCATTCGCTTTATTTGAATTTGTAGTATTTTTTTGCACAATAAAAAGGCACATGAAGGTATTTTGAGTGCTTTTTCCTGTCAAAAATCCAGGCAGCTGTATCGTCCAACTGTCACCGTGTGCAAACGGCAACTAATCAGTGCTAATCCCAGTTGAACTATGCTAGGTTATTTGAGGTTCGACTCAAATCGGCGCGGTCAAAGTATGGCGAGGGCATATCTATGATTTAAATCTTTGACTTATATTATAAACTAGCGGCCGGCCGCGACTTCGTCCGCGTGGAAAAGTAATTCTAATTTTTCTCGCCGTAAAAACCATCCTTGAACTTCAACGAACATTTTAAAAAAAGATTTGGCCAAATTGGTCCAGGCGTTGTTGAGTTATGCGGTTACCAACACATTTTGCGATTCATTTTTATATTATAGAGATATACCATTTATAAAAGGATAACTTGTATGGACGTTGGACGACCACAAGGCTTATACAGGACATATCTGCTATATGAATACATTGCAGATCGGACGTTACTCTTTGGAGCAGTCGAAATGAAATAACGGTACCTATATAAAAACTATATAATACGAAATTACCTGATGGCGCACGGGTATGTCTGTGAGCGAGTAGATGTCGTTCTTGACCTCCTGCACGGTCTTCGTGCCGGGGTACTTGAGCGTGTAGTCCTTGTCGTCGTGCTTCACGTGCAGCACGTACGTGCTGGTTAGCCTTTCAGCCACCCTGTGATACAAGCAAATAAAAAAACTTAGGATTATTAATTTCAAGACTTTGTTACTCTTTTCTTCCTATACCTATTCCTGTATTAAATTTAAAGGTATACCCTAATATTGATCAGACCTCACGGAAAAAAAAGTTTTTTTTCAAATCCGTTCAGTACTTTTCGAGATTAGCGCGAACCAACGTATCTATCAAGAAAAAAATTAAAAATATATTTTTTAAATTTAACGATACTTACATGATCTGTGACTGTTTTTAGTCTCCCCAATTTATGTTGAGAAAGTTCAGACTAAGCTGTATGTGTTATGTTTTAGTATTATAAATAATATGGGTATAGTGTTGTAAGTATCTGGGTTATAATGGGCGGTGGCGATTTCTTACCATATGTGAAAAATGTAAAAATAGAAATTTACCAAAATGTGTGATGGTGTATAAACATAATGCTTGAAAAACTATTTAATATTTTTTTTGTAAGATTGTAGAATAACATATCAATTGAAACCACTCACTCGTCGTCTGCCATGAGCTGCTCCGCAGCCTTGAGCCGCAGCACGGCGTTCTGCGGCAGGCCGAGGTTGCCGAGCAGCGCGCCCGACGTGGCCTTGGACCCGCCGAGGCCGGATATCTGTTGCCGGCAGATCGGCACTCCGCATACTGATTCTAACCGCTTTTTTAAATCGCCTGAAAAACACGTCAGAGCATGTCTTATTCATCATCATCATCAGCAACCCACGTTCGTCCACTGCTGGACATAGGTCTCCCCTAATGCACGCCACCGCTCCCGATTTTCGGCCACTCTCATCCAGCTCACTCCAGCCAGCCTTCGAATGTCGTCATCCCATCTTGTAGCAGGGCGTCCAACACTACGTTTGCCTGGAACCCATGTCTTATTATTGATGGAGAAAAAGAGATGGATGGATTGTGTGAAGAATGATATGACAGAAAAGGGGATAGATGATAAGATGATGAAAGACAGGCATGGATGGAAGAAGAAAACATACTGCACTGTCCCCAGTTTATCAAGGACTATTCCTTGGTTAACTGGGACAGGAAGATGATGATGACGATGTCTTATTATTCGGCATCAGAAATTAGGGCGCTTCTCTACCTAAACTTGACATTATAGAAAAAAATATGGACATCATCTAAAAGGCATCCTATAGAATCCCACACACAGAATTTCTCGAAGGGCCTGTTTTTATTAAAAATCTTTAACTGAATTATTTGAAAAATATATTTAACTGAATTACTTATCTCATTATATTTCAGTAAAATTCATATTCATATCATATTTAAATAGAGTCAAGTCCATAGGTATTCAACTTTAGTGCAAAAAAATCTGAAGTTTAGCTAAATAAGCGCCCAGATTTCCGATCACAAATTATTATTATATAAAATTATATTAAAGATACTTACTGACTGTTGCAACCGAGGACATTTTCACTTCGTGCATCTTATTATTATAGTGGACTTGGAACTCTAGTAAATCAGTGGAACTATTTCTAGGCGATGAGGTTGACGCTTGATTATTGTCTTCCCGATCTGAGGGAAAACGATAAGCAGTCATTAAATACAATCAAAAATGATTTATTTAGTTTAGTTTTAAGCCCATACAGAACCAATATGAATGTCATATATGTTTAGGGATGCCGCGTCGTATAAGCGAAAAGCCCTCTGGCAACCCTAATCACATTCATTCATAATAAAGGGTAAAGACAAAATCATGCTAAGACATGAACAAATGGGCCCTATGGCCTCACCGAAAACTGATATGTAGCAGCACCTAGAATGAATGGAATAGAATGGTTCGCAGTGCACTTGTAACTCCATTGGTGTTGCAGTGTGTCCATAGGTGTCCATAGGCGGTAGCAATCGCTTACCATCAGGTTATCCGTCCGCTCGTCTAGCATCTATCGCATAAATGAGCCAGCAAATGTTAAATATCCTGTTACCTGGTGGGTGAGTTTTTGGAGTTATCACAGATATATCATCATCAATCATTTCAACGTCATGCGTGTCATTGTTCTGCGCGGCCGAGCTGCTGCCGTCCTGCGGCATCACCCGGTTGATGGCTGCCTGTAGGCAGACACAAGTTACACGTCAATCATTTATTTCTATCAGAGTACTTTAGGTCATATGCATAAGCACTCGCAAGCAGCTAAATCAACTCATGACCAAATGGCCAATTCATAAAAACATCCGCAACTCAGAGGCCTACAAATATTGTAGTATCACATAGTTGATGTAAATCAATGTCAGAAGTGTTCAATTATTTCATTACAGCAACCTACAGAAACTTGCCAAATTTTCAAAAGAAACGAAATTGATTGTTATTTGAATCTCATTGTATGAAGCATTAGCAGTATACTAATCTTGTATGAAGCAACTTATCCATGGCCAGACTGCTTGCACATCTACCTGCACTGAACCAAAATCATTTCAATAGAAAAAGGCTTGTTTACTGTATGTTATCCAACCTTACATAACTCGTATTTCATCAATAGAACCATGATGTGATTTAATCTCAATTCCAGTCAGCCACATTTCAGTTACATGATTGGACTTTTTATTGCAAGTGACATTACATATTATGATGAATTTCTTGCTAATTATACATTTAGAATTGATTGCATTTTAGCTGGTGGTTAACACAATCAGTCACTATTTATCTATTTAAATCAATGCTCCTGCCTGCTTTATAATCACCTCCGGTTTTGGTCTTTGTTTTAAATTTCATTAGACATTTTGTTGGGCATTCAATTATTATTATTTTTAATTTATTAGAAAAACACAAAACCTCAGATTTATTCAACAAGCAAACTTGTTATGACCATAGCAGCTGACCTTGACCATTGTCAATATTATCAACATGCATTAGATATTTACAGATGTTATAATACAACTTTAGATATTTATAAGGAAGGAAATGTAATGTACAGACATCTACACATCATATTACTACTATTGTACAAACCTCAACTAATATTGAACCAAATGTGTTTAACATAGAGGTGCAAATCATTTGAAATTACTAGTATACATGAATAATTGTATTGGGGAGAACCTGTTATATATATTTTACATTAGTAAATGTAATACATGTAAAGATACTTCTTTACATTTTTACAGCTTCCAGTTTCAAAAAAAAATTAAATTATTATAAAAATATTTTACATATCTAATACTTAAGAACAAAATACAATGCTATGTACACAGACATAAGATTCACATTGATAGATCATTTGTAACAGCTGACCGAGTATGTGTTAATTACAATCAAGTTATCAGGCAATGATGACATTATAATTGTATGATGGTCTCAATATCATTAACTGCATTATCAATGTCTGTCTGCTACTCTTAATACATTTCAAACTAAACCCTGAACCATTTAGATACATGATGGTTTGAATTGGTGTATTTCCTTTTGTAAATAATTTGTTACGAAAGAGTGATACTAAAAACAGAAGGAAAAATACTTAAGAATCTTAACATAAACAAAAGCTATGATATAGCATTTTACATTTTCAGTGCCATGTCTTTTAACAATTGCCTATTTAGGCATCTTAAAAGTATTAAAAGTACAAAGACTACTTAAAATCTATTATTATAAAATTCAAGGCAAGGTCACAAAGGAATCATAACTTACAAGCAAGTCCCAATTGGCTTCTTCTAGGTGATAAATTGCTTCTGCAACATCTTCTATGGCTGTTATTCCCTATAAATAACATTAAAAATCAGAAAAGGACACTTGATTTTATTATATGTGACTATATAGTCCACCTTGATAATAGACAAACAGGGCGCAATTATTAACGATGTTTACCTTGTAACGCAGTTTCTGTTTCCATTATGAATCGACTATGCACAAAGAATGAATAAAGGATGTCATATTTAAAGTTTTGCCTAACGAGTGTACGAGCAACTTAGGGTGAAATAACTTGGTTAACATATCAGAACATCAAAGAATTTGCAGAAAAATAACTCTAAACAATTTTATAAGGAAAGTACAAAGAGATAAAGGAGAATTCATAGTCACTGTTGTTATTCACGACATAACCTTCGCAGAATAGTCCCAAGGCACACTATATTCACATACATAGTAGAATTCGAAAGAAAACAAGTAATTACCTGAAAATTTGCAAGAATTTCCTCTCTATTCTCTGCCATCCTGATATTATTGAGCTCAAAAATATGAGAATGACATTTACGATTGCAGACAAATCACTCAAACATTGTGAACCACAGACTAACTGATATTTTTATTGCCAACATGAAGAAATTAAAATAAACGCAGTTGTCTATGATTCAAGGCCGATTTACACAAGGAAAACTTTTTTAAAACATGATTTAGGTATAGTGCGTCAAGAAAGTCATGACAACAGTATAACGGAGGTTCTCTTAATTTAAATTTATATCGAATGAGGCTGCCATACTCAATGACGAAAGCGGCAGTGGAGCCATCCATTAATTACGACTCTATTGACACTTACCTACATCCTTTTATTTAATATCCTATACCTACTCTATTTTTTATCATAATAACTTTGAAAGATTACTTTATCTTTTTTAAAGAATAAAATCTTTATGTCTTTACAAAAACAAAGAAATTAATGTTTCCTTCATAGAATAAAGTTATTAGTCTGGTTACCACTGTGTAAAATCTTACTAGGCCCAATGTTTTTTTTCCATCCTGTATATTGGGACAGTCACATATTTTCTGTCTAGATCTTTTCAATGGAAATTCCAACGTGTAGTCATTATCACTAGCTAATACATTACTAAAAAAAGAGGCCATCTTTCAGCCAGTAGGTATGCCTAAAAGACGTTTCCATACTACGAGTCGTCTCATCATAGAGTAAGATAATAATAGTCCGGGTATCTCATAAATCGCTCATCATCGTACCATGACATAATGTCCTAATTAGGCACATTAATTTCGTGATAAACCCGTCACATGCGCAAGCGCAGACTCGTCGCGCCAGTCGAGGAGAGACGCGTAAGCTTACCGCGCACGCGTCCTCGTCGCTACGCGTTTCACGTTTTCGCGGGAACTGTGCGCTAGAAAAAATACGCGGTAAATAATTTATGTACTTTTAAATTTATGCAGTTTTTTCCTCAGTACCTAGTGTTAAATGTTTATTATTAGGATGGTTTTAAGTGTTCGTTTTTTATTCTAAAAAATATGCTGAACTTAAAAAATCAATCGTTGGACTAAACAATTTTCAATTTCGATTCTTTTTTTAATTCAAAACAACATTCAATGCATTTTCCTAGTCTCTCTCCCTTGTACTACTTATTTAGTAAACCAGGAACAACGAAGGAACCACAAACATCCATACCCCACTCAAATAGTCTGTTTTATCAACAAACTTTTGTGTTGGTGCGGAAATCGAACCCCTAACCCTTGAGTGCGTGCCTCTATCAGCGCTCAAACCATTGCGCTAAACGGGTCGTCAAATTTTGGACATAAAAACATTTCAACCTTTTGTTTTCAACCTATTATTTTTTTGTTTGCTGAGTTAAAATTGGAAATCATTCGTTTTTATTATTGGTATTAAGTACTTACCTACTTCAAAACTTTTTTAACAAACTCACCTCTTTAAATTTATACCACTGATTAAGCTGGCTGGCTGCAAAACCCTACAGAAAAGTAAATATTACGGAACTTAGGTATTTTGGCGGGTAAATGCTTTTTTATGAAAATAATAACTTTTATTTTCTTATTTCAACATTTTTACTTAAAGTTATTTAAAATTGTGGTGTGCCGTAGGTATATAAATAAAATTATATTTAGTGATTTTATTAAGTAGTGAAAATAAGTTATCACAGGTTTAAAAAACTAGAAAACCTTTGTGTGAACAAATAAGTTTTAGCCAAAAAGCTAAGAGGAGGACCAATGCAATCTGGTACAGTTGACTCCAAAAATATTTGTAAATTAGGAGGCTAGGTACGTTGTCATCTACTTTCAATGCGTAAGTACCTAAGAGAATAGAAGCAGTAGAGTCAGGCAGGTGGCTATTAGCCTAGAAGTGAAGGTACCTAGGTATAAATCTTTATGAAATCGACCGAACCAACATAGGAGTTACATGTGGTGTTTTCTCCAGGTACCATGGCTGGCAAAGCCAGATGGGCGCGTGGTCTGGCGTTCCTCGCCGTGGTAGCGGCCTCCACGGCTCTCACCGTTGATGAAGGTGAGTTCTCATGGAATATCCAGCTTTCAAGGCAGAATGTAGAAAATATTGTATGTACCTACCTCTAAATATTATCTTGTATTCGTACTTAGGTACAGAAAATATAATCCTAGCTGGAAGACAGTAAGCGTCACAGATATTATTAAGCGTAGCGTAGTGGGTGCGGAGAACAGCACTTTTAGATGGCGGTATAATCTGATTCTTCTTAGAGTCAAAGAAAAGAGAGTGGAATCAATAAGCTTTAAGGGGTAGCAAAATCTCGGCTGTATCTTGATCCCGGGGCGGCCGATACCCATCTACGCCCCTGCGTCCCCAAGAAAAAATATTAGCAGCGTACTTATGACTCTACATGTACCCATTGACCAGTGTCCATGAGCGTGGGCCATCGCTTACCGTCTTCTCCTTTGCCACCTTTAAAAAAATACTGTTAAATTTTTTTATACTTAGGTACACCTAAGAAAACGGCCTGACAGAACTTACAGCTCAATACAAAACAGGCAAATACCAGTCGTACCTACTTAGTTATTCGTAATACCTAGTAGGTACATACACTACTTATATACCTACTTAATACTACACCACATCGTACAGTAAAGTAATAATAGTTGTTCGTTTTTGCAAGAAGTAAACAGATGTTCCAGTGGGTATTGACCGGGAAAGTGCTCGCGTAATGTAGATAGAAACAAATAAACTTGCAAGCTAATTGTGGTTCAGTATGCCTTAGTAGGTACCATAATAGTTATCCAGGCTATCGGGACTTACTTAATTAGAAGAATAAATTATAAGTACGCATGGACAGCTCTTCCTACCTTGTACAGGGTGTATCAGTGAACATTTACTCGTACATCCCTATATTTAACCACGTCTTCTACCAACTTATTCAGAGTAACATAAATTCTACGACTTTTGAAAATTCGTAAAAATTTGTTTCCACTCTCCATATAAATTGGACAAGTCACTTGACCGACATTGTTTGAAAAATTGAATTTTATTTAAGTAGGGCCTTTAAGCGTTGGCACACGCCAAGTCTGTGTAGTAAAGTAAAATTAAAAAACGCCAATCAAAGTAACTGTTCTCCTTATGAGCCTGCCAATTTATGTATTGTGTGTAGATTCCTCGGATGTTGTAGATACGTCCATGGGCGGCGGCAATATCTCATCATCAGGTGAGCCGTCTGCTCGTTTGTACGCAATAGCACAGAATACATATTGGCAATAGTAAAAAAAAGTAGGCGAAATGAATATTGATATGCCCGGGCTAAAAGTTACGGCCCGCCCAAGCGCGCGCTCTTCCGTCCCGCTGTCAGCAGAAATCACCAAGCTCAGTATTCTGTATTCGTAGTTCGTAGAAATAGAATACGCTCGCAGCGGGTTCTATTCCCGCTGTCGCTAATGAGTACGTAAATAGGTATCTGACTAGATGACGGATGAAGTTAAATGTGGACTGTTTCCATTTCTATTAACTACTGGTTTTGGACTGCTTTCTTAAATGGGCCAGATTTTTATTATTTTCTTTCGTGAAATTCATTAGGTAGTGGTAGTTTGAGATTCTCCAGAATTTTGTACAGCAAGGCTCGATTAATATTTATGTAGGTACCTAGGTACTTATTCTTCATGGTAGACTTTTAATTATGTGATACGCGCTATAGCTTATCAGCTGATCCGTGTGCTCGCCTGCCACAGGCCACAGGGATCAGCTGATAACTAATACCTGTATCATAGGTAAGAACCCAATACCTACTTATCTAAATCTGCAAGAGTACGTAAGAAGATTAGTCGTGGGAACAACAGAACGTGTCTCCTCTCGACTTATTTTCGGATGTAAGTGCTGAGGAAATCTTTTTCAAACGCAATAACAAAAAACAGAGGCCTGTGACCAAATCCATTGATATTCTGATCATTTTCAGTATGTGACTTGTCGGCTTATTTTCCCGTCATCCGATAACCTAATATGTTGGTCATACGCGAGAAGACTTTTTACCTAAACCTAAGGGATATTGCCATAATATTACACTCTTGTTGATATACTTATAATATGGCAACGATTTTTTGGCCGTGTCCCAAATTGATAATTTTGGTGGATACTTACTTACATGGTAGATATAAGTACCTACCCACTCCCTCTATCCCACATTTCTGGTGCTCTGAATTTCTCATACTTAATTACCTACAATTGATCTAATTCCGTACTAAATTGCTTAAACACTTTATTATATTTTAGTTTGACTGGTCGGATGGCGCATTTGGTAGAGACCCCGCCTCATACGCCAAAGGTCGCGAGTTTGATCCCCACCCTGGACAAACATTGTGATGAACACTTCTGTTTGTTCAGTGTCTGGGTGTTATATATATGTGTGTAAGTAGGTATTATACTTGTGATCCTCTGTTGTCTGATATCTGTAACACAGGTACTTAAGCTACTTAGTACGGGTCAGGTCATTGTGTAGGTATGAGGTGTATGAGATGTTGTGTGAAGTATCCTTGGTACCATTAAATTTAATGTAAAAAAGTCAAAACTGTCCTTGTTCCGCAAATTGGCTTTACCCACTTCCAGTGGATATATTGTCCACTCCTGGTAACTAAGTGTGACAAATAGATTGTGTGCGGTTTGTTTAGACGCGTTCAGCGCTCATGAATAATGCAAACGGTGTTGCCAGATGGAAAATGCTTAATTATTCTAGATTTGCAGTCGTTTTGAGGGTAAAAAGGGTTTATTAGATAACATTTCATATGAACACTTGTACAGTGTCTGGGTGTAATATATGTATTTAAGTATTATATTTGTGAATTCTCGATTGTCTGATATCTGAAACACAAGTGCTTAAGCTACTTAGTCCGGATTAAGGTCAATGTATGAGATGTTGGTCAATGTATGTGTGCGAAATTCACATTGTCTTGGGTTTGCTTGTGCTACTTACCTAAAAGATTTAGTAGGTAAATGATTTTTTAGATTATTTGGGCCATGTTTACCATAAAGGTTTTGACTAGAAGTTCATGTTTCAAATTGGTGAAGTCCATTAGTACAGTAATATTGCAGTAATTCAGAATTAACTGTAGCCTTTTTATCCGGCAACACCGATGCTCTATGGAGCTTTCTGCCGACAAGCCGACTAATTGGATTACTGCTAAATTATGTAACCTACTTAATCATGAAACGCGCTTACAGGCGCAAAAGCTCGCTCATACTATAACAGGTAAATAAAGCCTTCTGTATCTTCGGATTAGTCTGTGGAATAGCTTCACTTTCGTCTGAACAATATACTAATCTCTCAAGATTAATATTTAACTACGGGATGTATTGAAATTTACCGAGTTGGTAAGTTAATGCTTTATAATTACAATTTAATTTCTTTACTAATAATAGTCCTTAAATCAATTGTTACTAACACAAATATGGATGTTACTTATCTGAATTAAATGTTATTTTATTTTTTTTTATTTTTATTCCCATCCCTATAAGCACGTCTTCTACCAACCATTTACCGATGCACTCGGTAGGTAGGTAAGTACGTTTTGAAGGGATGTGAGGGTCTGCAGACGCAGGCACTGTCGCCTTTTTCTAACATAAAAAACTGACTAAAAGATATTAACAAAAACATGTACAAAACACTCCATAAGATCATGCCACACGAGATGAAAAATCACTAAACGAAGTCAGAGCGCCATGATCAAAAAAAGTCAGCAAGGGATTTGTTCAATAAGCTTTTGTACTTGGGTCTTTTGTATTAGATTAGGTTCTTCTCCCTAGTCAGTGTTGGTCTATTTAGACTAGACTTTTTACACTAATAAAAGACCCTGCTTATCACTTAATTTTGCTATAATCACTTTGTCAACAAGACTGAAATATGTTCTTTAGTTGATTAGTTTGTTGCTCACAGGCAAGGTAAATTTGCTTTTGAAATGTTGCATCCGCAATCGCTTCGCACTTCGACTGGGAGCCCTAAGATATTCGGTATTTGGCGAAACCCGTGGCAACTCGTCAAGTTGAATTGCCCACCTACGGACGGCGTCCATAAAATAAACTAAGTAAAGTTTCAAGGCATACACCGGCGTCATCCGAAGTTACTGGGTCAGGGAGCATGGTGGGCCCTTATTGGGACACATTATCATGCACTCGCATTGCGCAACGCATCGAGCGACGCGCAATTTTGTTTTGGACAAAGTGATAAACGCTTGTTTAATGGTCCATTACCCTTTTATTTAAGACTGTACACCTACGCTATTTAAAATAATATATTTAAAGAAAAAGTATAAGTACTATACATAGATAATGTGTTGGTACCCAGCTTTGTCAGCTATTTATATATCGACCTAACTTGAGGATTCCTCACGACTGGATGACCTGAGCTAGGGCGCATTGGTAAAGACCTCACGCTCCAATTTAGCTGTGGGTTTGATACCTACCCTGGACAAACATTCGTGTGATGAATTTGTTTAGTGTCTGGGTGAAAATAATATTTGTGATGCCTTCGTTTATTCTGATATCCATCCATTACACATTGCGAAAACGGACTGTCAGACTTTTTCAACCCAAAACGGCTGTGGACCCAAATGCCTTTCAAATTTAATACTTGGACGTTTGGGCATGTCCCAACGACTCTTTATCTTGTCGGTCGTCTCCTGCAACCCAGCCTTGTTGAAATTTAATACTTACATTTGTCCAAAACGTTAAATCGCATCTGTATTATAAATCATAACATGTTTAAGCAATTAACACCATATGAAAACCGAATTTTACCATCTAGTGTCGTGGGAATTTCTGATTAGGGACGCAGATGTATAGACAGAGCAGGCTAAGCAATTATGAAGGCAATTTATTATCAATATTTTATGATGATGAGCCAACCTAACGTTTTAGATTATTCAATGTTGTGTTGATATACAAATTGTCTTCCTCATTCTCTAAAGAGTACACATAAAGTAAAGAACAGACAGGGTAATAAACGAAAGGAAATTGAAGTGGGCAGGCCACATAGTTGCGAGATGCATTGCAATGAGAGCGAACATATTTAGAGAAACTAGAATGGAACTCTAAGTTTGGATTAAATTGTCATACCTACCTAGAATAAATTGACTGAAGACTATTACTGCTCCACGATAAGGATAATAAGTACTTATTTAAAACGTTTAAATCATACTTTAGTTTTATAAGACGTGGTGGTGGTTTGAAAGTTGGTAATGGTTTATTGAGAGAAAGATACTTATTTCAGTTTACCCAGGAAACTCCGACCAGAGTGTGACAATTTAATCCCTGGAGTAACTAAGTTAATTTGCATCAGCTAGTACATATTATAGTATGTAAGTACCGCTTAGTTTGATTTGAGGCTAGGTAGGTATACCTACCTACCTAGCCTATAGGCTATTCTTCCGCCTCCGACCTTGGTGTCCTTTACTATAAAACAGCAGTTTGTATAAAAAAAATTCCAATTTGTATAAAAAAAATCAATAAAAGGCTTTATAAGCGGATGGGACTTATCTACATCTTATGTACCTACATTAGTCTTCCTAAGTAGGTAATATACATTTTTAAAACCAAGTCCTTACTGTATACAGAAGTCAATGAATTATTATCATTTAATGAGTCGGTAATGTTTTTTTATGTAATAGGTAGGAAGATGAGCAGACTAATCATCTGATGGTTGGCGATTGCCATCGCCCATAGGCACACGCAACACGAACAGTCGAACACCAGCGCAGTGCCAAATTAACCACTGTCAGGATATTAGGCTCAAATAATCTATTTTATCAAATCTTAATAATAATCAATTTAAGCTACGAGTACAGTTGTCATATTGTTTAATAGTATCTCTATTCTTTTCATTTTGATGAAAAATGGATTCTGTACGATAATCGGAAGCGCTCAGCGCAATGGTTGAAACCTGGACAGCCAACCAAATCCTGCCCCAAGCGAAAATTAACCCCAAAAAAGTTACTTGTAAGAGTTTGGTGGACTAGTGCCGGTATTGTTCATTACACTTGTATTAAACTTTTCCAATTCAAAGAACTATAATTATTATGTAGGTTATTGATTCATAGTGTTGACCTTATGGCACAATAATTTCCAATAGCACCCAGTCCGATCATGCCGCATCAAACTTCATTAGAATTGTCATTCTGTGGTCTATGAATGAGGCGTAGGTGTCAAACGCAATACCTAATTTCGCGAGATGATGTCACTGCAAATGCAACAGCTGCAACTTAGCCCAACCGGGCCTATAAACTTATAATAACTTAGGCGGAAAGATAGATTTGTTGGTAGGGACATAGTGATTAGGTAGGTGGTTTTGGACTTAAGTGCTTACGTAAATCTGTATGTCGCCAGCTTGTCCTTCACTTTTGGGACACCCTTTGTACCTACTTCTGTCTGATGTGTCCAAATTTTTTTTTTCTGTCTTTCTTTAAAACTAACTTTAGGTACATTTATTTGTAAATCATTACAATCAGCCCCATGCTTAATCAATCATTTGAATTGAATCTACGTGGGTTTTTTTTACTCTATGTAAGTATCTATATACATTCTTACATCTCGTAAATTGGCCTTATTCCGCATTAGTAGCTTAAAGGCATTTGTGTTACGCATGTCAGACAACTAAGTTGTTATAACTTACTTAGAATATTACTATCTTATGATTGCTCTATAAGCCGCGCGCCCTAAACTTCTTAGTGTTTGTCACTGAGTTATGTACCTAAACCTACATTTATAACTAATTTGGTACCTACTGAGATGTTGGGCTGATACCTCCCTGAACTTGCCTGCTTACATCATCAAAAGCTAACCGATAAATGATATCAGAGTAATTAGCAGATTCTCTCTGCTTCATTATCGTGTCGGTTACAATGAACCACGTTATCTACTATGTTTACAAACTTGCATAAGTCGGCTAGTTCTATTTGATCAGTCGAGTTCACAAAGATTTTCCTATTTCTGCTGTATCATTAAAGAAATGGAACTCTTTGCGGGTAGTGTGCCGTACCATAGCATCCGTTGTTATTGTAACGTGGGCTCTCCTTTAGACCATCAAGCTATTGCTTACTATCAGGCTAATGCGAGCATCATACGTAGCCACTATAATAAAAGAAAGTACCTACAAAATGAAAATGTAAACCTAAATTCAGCTTTGTCGGTATCTCGGTCGGTACCTAGTAGGTACTTACTTTCAGACGCAGAACTCACCTTTACCTATTTAATTCTAAAGGTACACTCTGGGAATATTGAGAGAAGGTAGGTACTAAAACGCTATGGCTGCTTTACACGTTAGTATAAAATTTTAGATGTCGTTGTACACTAGCGAGTCACAAAAACAGGTGCAGACACCTTCCTAGTATCTACTGGTAGTTAGTACTTATCTACCCCTTTGAGTATCAAATTTAGCTATGTACTTACTTAATTGGTATCACCGTTGAGTTGGGAAGACTTACGGTGCGGAGCTAACATGTGGGGTATTAAAACATCTGTTCGGCGTGCATTGTTGTATAACTACAACATTTTATGATAAAGTATTAGCCAAAGATAAATAATTTAGGATTTGTATGTCTCTGTCCATCTGTGCTCTACCCTCTATTGATTTCAACGACCATACAATACAATAAAGGGACAGAGAAAGCAAAAATTTCCAAAGTAACGTCCTTTGACTTTTTAAAATAGCCACAGCTAGCTCAGTGAATACAAACGTGCGCCCTTCGAACGAGAGATCGTAGGTTCAAATCAGAGGCTGCACCATTGAATTTCCCAAATCTATAAAGATATACGTTTTTACTAAAAACCTTCTTTGTTATCTATCGATTCAAAAGAAACTATCCAGACTCTTGATTTCACACAACGAAATACCTAAGGGTTATTCTGAGAAACTTTTATTAAAAAAAGGGATATTGAAAATTTTTTTGCGGCCCTGTCGTAGCAGCTCATTAAAGAATGAATATAATACGCCACATTAACAGGGTCGCATAGGGTCAAGAAGACTTACACCGTTGAATCGATGTCATACACTCCTTTTGCTGTCACTTACATTTGTCAGTGTTTACGAGCCGGCCATATTTGGGTGCGTGTGATCAAAAGTGGCCGGTGTTACAGAGTATACGCTGTATAAGTACAGTGCCGGTGTTCGTCACGGGGAGCCGGAGACCGCTGCTGTATTAGGCAAGGCCAGGCCGTGTGGTGCCCACGTAAATGTCTGCGATTATCGCCACGCGGTGGCACGCCGTCTTGGATTCTGATGGATAGTCCTTTCAAGTGTGTCATCGCATACACCGTTAAGTTTTAGTCATTTTAATCCCGAAGCCGAAATAAGCCAAATAAAAATCTGCTGTTCCATACAAAAAATAATGATTCACAGTTATAAATTAGCCCGTCAGAGGCCCTGGGTGCAAAGCGGAATGAGGACTACAGCTACAGCTTCAAAAAAAAAGCTTAGCAGTTTGATAAAGATTTTATAACTGTCTCACGTAGTCATCAAACCATGGTCGCCTTAATCAAAGCACAGCAATCATGCGCAAAATTAATCCCCTTTATACAAGTCTTGGTTTGTAAATTACTCGTGGTTTAAACTGACAAATAAAAGTGACACCATCAGTTTTAAATCACGACTTAGCTTTAACTACGTTTGATGATAAGGAGGATTGAGACTATTTTTATTGATAGACTGATTTGGTTAGCAATACATTGAATTGATATCTTATAGAGTAAAATAATGACTCTATTCAAGCATTTTATAAACGAGTAGGTATCTAGAAAACGTCTATTCTTTTGATAAAAAGTTATTATTAAGTTCTAAAGGGGGACGCTAATTCAACGGATTCGTAGATTTTGGTTGTAAATTTAAGCAAACAGAATAGTGGGTAGGGTAGGGTAATCAAGTGCTTTTATTAAGTTTTTTCTTTACTTAGGTCTTCGTTATTTCATACAATAAGTACGTGGTACGTTAGGTATCTACGAAGGCGATCAATACCAATTAAGGCGTAGGCTGAGCAATACCGATTTTTTTACCTATAAGATAATTGAACCTATTGAAATGGGTTACAAATAATACCATGGCGTCACACCTACGCATTTTTTTATTCACGCATATTTTTTTTCTAAATCGTCAATGACTATCCTAATAGAATAATAAAAATAGCTTCTTTATTCTCAAAACATCCAACCAAACATATCTATTACCTAAGTACATAATAAATGTTTTCTAGAAAAGAAACAACAAAATAATAGGTGGGTAGTGTAGGTGGTACCCGATGAAAAGAAAAATAATAAAGAACACGCTACCTATCGTAAATTAATTCCTTGTCCTACAGCATTGCTAACTTCAGGTCCAGTCAAATTCAAGTAAATTACTATTTGCATCTTTAGTCATACATCGCAAATTGGCATATTATCACACATGCTCAGACTCCTTATGTGTCTCGTGATGTCATAGATGAGCGGCAGCGTAACGGTGCAGGATAAAAAGCCGCAGCGCCTTGTAGGGCCTTCCTGTTGGCTGACCTGATTGCGCTCAACTGTACCCGCGATCAGCTCTGACATAGCACGGACTAAGGGGAGAGGGGCTCTTTTAAAAAGGCACTTTTTTATTTATTTTTTATTGCTTAAGTAGGCAGACGAGCATGCGGCCCATCTGATGGTAAATGGTAACCGCCGCTCATAGACAACAACAATGCCGAGGCACAGTCATGAAGCTGCCTACCTTGAAAGAAGTAGTCTTTTCAAACCTTGTTGACTTTAACTTGGATTTTATTTTGGTATAGCCATGTAATGAGATGGTCCCCCATAAGGTGGACCGACGGTCTAGTGACGGTCGCCGATCTGTGTGAATAAATTGGGGGTGGCCTATTGTCTGAAATGATGATGATGATATATAGAGAAGGAACATGTAGGTAACTAAAGTGTATGTGTTCTAAATAAAAGTGTATGTGTGTAAGAGTGAGAGGTATACCTAAATGTAAATAAGTGGAGGAACAGAGGGCGATCGAAAAAAGATGGATGAATTATGCGAATAATGGCATGAGTAAAAAGGGATTGGGTGATTGACAACACTACGCTCAAGTTTGATTTCGCAATATGTGGATTTGCATTTGGTGATTGCTTTGTAGGACTTTATACATGGTGATAGTTACTATGACACGTTGCTAAACACAGTCCGTCTCTGTTTTTTATCACGAGACAGGCGCTTCCCTACTGTTCGGATAATTTGCCGATCCTAAGTGAGTAGTAGGTATTTATTTTTTGCTAAACTGTCGGCTCTATTTTCTCGTTGAAAAATGTGTGTAGGGTACCTACCTAGTTAAGGTTTTCTAAATCAGTAATCATAAGTACTTACCTAGTATTTACCTACACTTGTACTTATCTCTGGAAGTGGTACTACTTATTCTTGATAAGGTTCTTTAATAAATATTAAATAGGTAAGGTATATT
This sequence comes from Cnaphalocrocis medinalis, assembly GCA_014851415.1. Taxonomy (NCBI): domain Eukaryota; kingdom Metazoa; phylum Arthropoda; class Insecta; order Lepidoptera; family Crambidae; genus Cnaphalocrocis; species Cnaphalocrocis medinalis. Next base: position 3,719,615 of record CM026290.1, on the reverse strand, counting down.
TTTTTAAATACATGAATCTAATTTTAACAGTTGAGTAGATATGCTTTTTTGAGATGAGATCTACCATGATTCTATGTTTCCTGGTAGAGTTTTGAAACAAAACAGAACCCGCTGTCAAATAGACGAGACAAGTTTGGATAAATTTTGCGTTAATTAAATGTTTAATTAAACTGAAACAGATAAGAATCTATTATCTCATCTTCCAGGGAAGGTGGGTGAATGTATTTACCGGGAAAACTCAGAGTCAAAACCAGTTTATCCAACTTATCTAGTTAACAACTCAAGACAATCTTTCATTTAATAAAATTCGTCCGTAATCGAAGAACGTCCTTTTGTAAATATATCAGCTAATCATTGCACATTATCATTTGCGCGTTTTGCGCGCCTGCTGGCAAGCTAAATACCGCGCCTATGATACCTTTTATAACACCTCTGTATCAAGTTTTTTTTTATGTGAATAGGTAGCAGGCGAGCAGGCGGATCACCTGATGGTAAGCAATTGCCGCCGCCCATGGACACTTGCAACACCAGTGGAGTGACAAGTGCGCTGCAAACCTTTTATCCCCTTCCCCCCCCTAGTGGGCCTCCGGTACCCTCACTCACTCGGCGAAACACAGCACAGGGGCTGCTTCACGCCGGTTTTCTGTGAGGCAGTGGTATCACTCCGGTCGAGCTGGCCCATTCATCCCGAAGCGTGTCTCTCCCACAGTTAAAATTAAGTGTGTATTATGCAATCTAATAAGTAATGTTTCTTTTTCTGTTTCACACAATTAAGCTTAGATAGGTCCTTCTACACACGAGGAACATTTTAAGTCAAAATTATCAAGGCAAATGGTGATCAGAAATGCATAAACAAAAAAAGGTTTCTCCAGCTCCCCGTGAGCCGTGACTCAACCCGGGCTGTGTCACCGCGGTCAAGAATAACCGCCGGTCAGCTTGCTCTTATTATTGTGTCACTCAGCAGTGGGTGTGTTTGCAAAATAACATCATGCTGTATGCATCTATCATGTCCAAAGTCGTCGAATTATTAATCTTATTTGAATTGGAACAACGCACTGTACCTACGGTGTAGGTAGTTGCTACCAAAGATTTAAATCTTTGGTTGCTACAAGGAAATGCCTAAAAGCACTAGGTAGGTAGGTACTCTAAAATACATATGATCATGGGATTAGATTAATATTTTTTTCATGGTGTACCTACCAAAGTCAAAGAAGATGAATGAAGGCAATCCCTGACATGCACTTTAACTCAATGAGTTGAAACCATGTAATGGTTTTCACTAGTAACATGAAGACGGTAACATTATTTACTTACATATCCTACTCGTAGAAATAAATGAACAGAACTAAACTATTTAGCAATCTTGTTTATCTGTAAAGTTTACTAAACATAATTTTATTGACCGTTGACGAATCTATAAATATCGAAGTACAGATATAAAAGTATCTAAGTGTTTATCAGTAATTCATAATTAACTTCAGTACCAACCTAACTACTTAGTAACTTATGTATTAATAGGATAATAAAATATAGGTATGGTGTAGCTATGTGCAATCTTTTGATTTTGTGAACTTGGTAATAAATCATACTAGCTAAGTAAGCAGGTGCGTTACGAATTTACAGAGTAATAAGATATCCACCATAACTAGTTATGAAAATAAAACATACGAAGGTACTTAGGTAATTAATTAATTGGGTACCTAAGTATCTTCGTATGATGTGGTCACGAGAAAATTCCTTTAAGAAGATTTTCCTACAAAATGCTGCATTTTAGGAACCTGTTACAAGGATAAAAAAATAGATTAAGCATATCAAGCAAAATTCAGCTTAGACACCATTTTATGGGGACAGTATTCAATAAAAAAAGATAAATAAAAATGCTAAAATATTCATAAAATACTTTACGATAGAAAAGTCTCGCTTCTTTGGAATTATTTTCTTTCATTACCTACCCTCCTTTCAGAAATAATAAAAACCGTTTCCATATTTCAAGATAAGCAACTAAATGTTCTTGGTAGATAGTATTGAACCGAATATTGACAATAATAATAATATACCCTGATAAGTAAGTATTATAGAAGTTTATGCTCCCTCTCTGTATTTCGTCATAAGCCTAAGTAAGTAGGTTTGTAATAATATCTACGTCATCATAACTACTTAATGTACCAATATTTTTTTCTGCAGACTAAAATATTGGAGTTAAATACTTAGGCTACTTATCTTCTTCTTCTATGCCATTTATAAAGAGGCTTATTCTGTAGACAACGACAAGGCTTATACTCGTAGGTAAACCGAAAGCGGAACACTTGCGCGAAGTAATCGAGATCCATCGCTGTCTACTGGTGCAATTTGGAACTAATAAAGTCTTGAAATGTAGTAAGGGAGGATATCTAGTCTTTTTGTAAAGACATGGTTACCTATGTACCGTCATCAATTTTTTTGTTGTGTACTTGACGCTTGCTTATTTTTTCAGAAGCAGCAAACAATGTGGTGGCCACTGCAGCGTCGGCTCGAGAGGGCGGAGAGCTGGCCATCCTCCTGCGAGGCCCTCACAGCAGGAACAGGAGAGAAGAGCTGCTGCACATGAAGGGAGCGGATGACGCCTCCATCTCGCTCTACTACATGAAGAAGAGTAACAAAGGTAAGAGAGAGTACCTAGTAAACAATGTAGTGGTCACAGCAGCGTCTTTTTGAGAGAGCGGAAATCTGGCCATAATCCTGAAGGACCTTCATCAGGATTTGCTTCACAGGAGGAGGAAAAAAGAGCTGTTGCATATAAAGGGATGACGCTACCGTGTCGCTCTACTTCATGAAGAAGTTTAACAAAGTAAGAGCACGTAGCAAACAATACAGTGACCATGACAGCATCGACTGAAAGGTGGGCTGCTGGCACTTCTCCTGGGCCTTCATAGCAGGAATAAGAGAGGAGAGTTGCCACAGATGAAGGGCTTGGTTATTGGAGCGTCATCTTTAAAGGGTAGTGGTTAGCACACCACCCTTTAAAGAACCCTGTCTGTCCGGGGCCCTTACAGCAAAAACGGGAGAGTTCCTTCACATCAGGAGCGTGTCTACGAAAAAGTGTAATAATTACTTAGGTCATTCTCAGTGAGTGCGAAAATAATTCGACTAACACCTAATCACAACCTAGGTTCACTGTACGAGTGAGTAGAGATTTGTCCTATTTATTTAGTCGCAGTTTTGGCCACATTAATGGTTCCGAACTTTCAGAATAGATTCGACGTTCATGTTGTGGGACGGCTGTTAAGTGCACGTACACTCAATAGGCTCTAACATTGGCCACCCGCCAAATGGTGCCAACATTCTGGTTTACTCCGGCTTTCTAAAGCGCTAAGCTTTAATCAGTGATTTACTTGCTGCGAGATTTCTGAGCGACGTTCAAACTGCTGTTTTATGAGGACATCAGTCAGCGGAGCGCCGTTCAGAGTGTATTTGTGGATATAAATAGATTCCAACATGGTGCCACACTATTTTATCAAGTTATTGTAATATTTTGAGAATAAAGACAACATCTTTCAGATGAATGACTGAACAAAGTACGTTTTTGTTTGCAGTTTCATTGGAGAGTCTACACGACGGGCATCTAAAGTCGGTTTCGTGGGGCTTAGGGAGTCACGCCAGATCTACATTATTGCTGGTGGTGTCGTCCAATAGAGTGAAGCTTTTTGTCGGCTGCCATCCTCTACATTCACACGACATGCCAAGCAGACATGACTTGTTGCAAGTCTTGGGCAACCAAAAGCTGAAATTGGTGAGTTCATGCTCTAAAGTTTCAATGTTCTAGTGAATCAATTCTAAAACTAACTTTTTTAATTTCCTTATCCAGTACCACGAAGAAAACGCTCCAGTGGAAGTGTACGGCAACGAACGAGCTGCTTTAGATTCTCTGAACTGCCACATCGATGACGTCATCGAAGTCAGGCCTCCAACGATCTTGACTGAAGAGTCAGACGTGGAGGATGTCAAAGAGTTCAGAGCGAAGGACGCGAGGAGGAAAAGGGAAGAGATGCAAGGAGACGACTACAGGACCAACTTCATCAACAGCGGGGTACTGCCCACGCCTTCGTCGCAACGAGGAGACATTCCCGCCAACGCTATTGAGACTTGTGATGGTAAGATACCCAGATTATTTATATCTATCACATACATTGTTCTTATCCCAAACTAAGGTTTTCCCTTGTGCTATAACCAGACACAACGAAGGAACCACAAATACCGACCCAACACAAATATTATCTGTATTGTTAAAATTATCCTTCCTGTTAGTTTTTGTGTCAGCTACATAAGTATTTTTATCTTCACAAAGTTTTCGAGAAAGTTCTACGATAGCGCATTGAGCTAGTCGCAAGTTGTGCTGCAACTTTGTCTTCTTAATGCATTTACACTATGTAAGTAGGTAGTACTAAAAGTTAGTAAGAGGTAGTATAATCCCTGGAAAGCTTCGAGATTTTAATCAAAACCTGATTCAGGTTCATAAAAATGGTGAGCGTAGGTAATCCCATTAAAAAACAATACTTATTTCTGAAAAAAAAACAGGTCAGGAAACCAGGAACCTACTGCAGCACCTATACACATATCATTTGTGGACCAAATATTATCATATCAAATATTATCATTTGTGGTCTATTCTTTGGTCATTTGTACTTATCCATATAGAAACTTTTAAGCTATGTATTTATGATTTATTACTTATTTATTTTTGTTTGTATGTATATATTTATGTATATTAATATTTATGTATGTCTTATTATTATTTAAGTATGTCATGTATAATTATAAGTATTTGTACTTCTTATTTTCATTCAGCAATCTCTTTGCACTGCCTTACCCCCATTGCCAACACGCTGTTTTCTCTCCTCTACCTAAAGGTTGTCTAGAAGAAATCGCTACAAGCGATAAGACCGCCTTATTGTACTGTCTATAGCTGTTGCTTCACTCATGTATTCTATTTCTGTGCAATAAAGAATATCTATCTATCTATAACACGGCGGAGCGGATCCGCCACTCCGCTCCGCTTCGGTGGCTGGTAATACAGCAACAACAGGCAACCTAACTAGATCTGAAGCCGTCGGTACCTATAAAACCTGTACCCCATTTATATGTTGCGTCGCGTCCCATGTAAAATTTATTGCAACTGTGACGCAACGCACCAATAGGGCATCACGCTAAGTGTAGACGCCAATGATTGACGCTAATTGAGAGACCCAAATAAGTATTATGAATAAGTATTTATTCTTACTTTACAAATTGTATCGTTACTTATTTTAATTTAAAAAATGGGAACGGCAAAGCGCGCATCGGAAATTATAGAGCGACGTGAAGTAGCAATGCGTTGCGTGCGCGCTTTAGGGGTTCCGCGGTCTCTGGTTGCGCGTTTGGCGCAGCGGAGGGCAACCACTCGATGACGCGGCTGCGAAGCCAGCTGAATTGGTGGAGCCCCAGGGGACTAGTGGTCTCCCTCGATCGGTATTTTTATAAATCGGCGCAAACACTAAGCTCAAACTACTCCACTTCTCCCAGACGAGGTGATCCGGCAGCTCCAGTTCCTGAACAAGCGCGTGGAGCAGCTGCTGCGCGAGGTGGGCGACCAGAAGGGGGTCATCGACGCGCTGCGCGGCCAGCTGCAGCAGTGCTGCCACCGCCCGCCCGTCGAGCGCTGCACCGGCTCCACCTGCTACCCGGGTTACTGAGCAATGACCATACCATTAACACCCAATCCTGAAACTCGATCGCCCACATTTTGAATATTTGCATCCCATTAACCACGTCTTCTACCAAACATTCTGAACACTTTTGACTACTGGTGTTGCAGGTATTTATGGGCAGCAGTAATCGCTTACCATCAGGTGATCCATCTGCTCGTCTGCCACTTATCACATAAAAAAAACTGAACTAAGTAAATATTTTGTTCTACGACTTTCGAAAATTCGTCGACATTTTTTTAACTCCCCATAAATATGATTTGACTAACTCTGTATGAAAAGCTGATATTTTTTATTCGAATTTCCAAAAGTCTCAGATTTGATGATGTTCAGATTGGTCGGTAGAAGGAAGACGTGGTTTAAAGGATGTAAACGTTCACATATAGGTACACCCTATAGGAATAAAAAAAAACAAAAATACCTTCACTTCATAGAACAAGACATCTATAGATTTTATGTATGTTTAGAGCTAAACATAAAGAAGATTTTTTTGCCCTATGTGTGTTAAACACATAGAACAAAATATTGTCCTCTTTGCTAGTGGGTCCAGGAAAGCAAATTGAATATTTAGCAAAATAATTTAAAATCACTGCCATACCTTAGCCATAACTGATCATTTTATGAAATTTACTTAATTGGAATCTTTGTAGTTAATTTTTAATCTATTATTAACATACGTGCAATGTTGTTACTCATGTAGATTAGGTATAATAACTGTAGTTATATTTGTATTGGATGAATTAATTTTCTACGATTTAAATTCAATATCTTTAAATTCATTACCAACATCATCTTCTTCTTTACATATCGCATTCTGTTGCATTTAGTATCCATTTATTTTTAACTTTGTAATCTCTAATCTAAATCTAACATTAGAATTAAGGAGAATCAAGCAACTTTTATATTCGTGGGTTTTGATTAAATGTTTCGTCCAATTGTCGGGTTTTATTTATCTCAGTGTGCTGTACCTTGCGTTGTGCCTGCAGAGTTCCGCGTTGCACCCACATTGTTTTGTATAATGAAAGTTGAGTTGCTTGATTAGCCTTGCTTATGAATATTAACCATGTTTTTGAATCCATTTGTGTGGGCGGTACTCTGCGGGCAAATGAAATACATTATAATTTTAATAGCAAGTCTTGCTGCAAGACATTAGTAATACCTAATAAGGTAGTTACTTTGATAATATCTCAAGTTTTTAGGATAGTATCTAACCAGGTACTTGTTATAACAAATATGAACACAGAAAAACCTACTTGCGCCTATTGGGATTTGAAATTAAATAGAAATACGAGTAAAACTGCCTCGAAATAGAATGTTATGGCATCTTGGATTTCATGGAGTTACAGGCTATAGGTAATACAATATTTTCCAGCCTATTCTTGAATAAACAAAAAAGAAAAGCTGAGTAGTATTATAACCAAATCCGGTAACCTATAAACAAAATCTTTATGTCCCGAAATATGTTCCTGAGATAGAATCCATACCTTCCAAAGAATAGTTACTGGTTATGTTTTATATTAACTTACTTTATCAAAAGCTATACTGATAGACAAGCTGTTGTAGTACCAGTGACTTTATCCCTGAGGCCCGTGGCAAATTCTTCGCATGACGCCCCTCGGTAGGTACAAAACGTAGTTTATTTCTGAGCTTGCGGCCTTTTGGGCCAGGGGCCCGTGGCATTTTGCTAGCCCTGCTACTCTATGGTTACGCCTCAGTGTAGCATCTTGAGAGTATCCCATAAAGATTCTTCTACATCGCGGTGACTTATTTAACAGTGCTAACCAAAAGTGACAACTGAAAATGGTTTGCATGGTTCAATATTTAGTAATGTGGAACTGGTACACTTAGGCGTCCATTGCCGGGACACCGCGTCCGGCCCGACCTGCGGGTCATGTCCGTCGGGCATGGAGGGCGACGGCCGGCGCTGCGTGCCCATCCCGTGCCATAGGAGACCCTTGCAACAGAGGTGAGTACATCATGCAACTAGTACACCAGTAGGTAACTCAGAAGAGGAGAAGAGTCAACTCAAGAAGATTAGGAAAGCCCCTATACTTACTGATCATAAATATGACAAATCGGAATCTCATACATTGGGATAATGTCCCAAAACTCAAACAGAAGCTTTTCCTACATGATAAACTTTCCTACATAAGTTGACCTAAAAAAGTTTGAGAAAATAAGAACCAAATGACCGTTTAGTTAAAAAAGAAAACCTTTCTTTTTTTTCTTTGAGGACTTCAAAGTTCTTAATTAATATTGTAAATACGTATGTAATCTGCCATTATCAACAATATATTTCACAATCAGGACAGTACTGCATAGACTCGGATCGAGGATACCGCTGCGAGAGGTGCCCAGGTGAACTGATCAGTGACGGTCAGACTTGCAATTCGGCGTGTAGCTCCAACCCTTGCTTTGGAGGACGTAAGTAAATAGACTTAGACTCTGGTCTCTCATCATTTACTTGAATCATTAGCCAAATGCACCTTTTTCCACATTAATCGTTTTGAATTATTGTCACATAAGAGGACATTTGAACCTAAACAATAATTAAATACAGACGTGACCTGTGAAGACTTAGCCAACGGCTCGTTCCGGTGTGGGCCGTGTCCTGAGGGCTACACCGGCAACGGGCAAACTTGCCACAGACTCCGGTTGTGCGCTGCGGATTCCTGCTATCCAGGTTAGTTCAAATAAACGAATCTTATGATTAGATTGAATCTAGAACTCAGCACCACCTGTCTTCTTCAAGGTTGCTCAAGAGTTGATCAACCTTGATCCAAGGAAAACTTTGCTACATTTGTTTCTAAATAACTAAAGTACTGAATCCGGCAGGAAACCTTCTTTTTAACTTCTTCTTAAAAGGTCAGAAACGCGGTGATCAATAATTACCACCACATGACCATCATCAATTCATCAACATTAAGTCAGATTAATTGTTTGCTTTGATGTTAAAGTTACCCTTCGATCCTTATCTCCTCATTAGGAAATAAAAACTTAAGGCTCGAAGACGTTCTAAGAAAAGACTTCCAGACGGATCGATTTACGCATTCGATATTTTAAAAAAAATTGTGTCTCTTATCCAGGGGTGGAATGCCGCGAGTCTGCCTCCGGCCCCAAGTGCGGCTCTTGTCCCCAAGGGTACTACGGCGACGGGAAGCAGTGCCGCCACATCTGTGAGACGCATAAGCCGTGTGACTCTAGGCCTTGCAGGAAGAGTACGGCCAGTCCCTACTATGAGTGTGAGGGGTGCCCAAAAGGATTTGAATGGAACGGTAAGAGTTACCAAGAGATCGCATGATATTAAGTATTATAACTAACCAAAAATATCTTCTAGTTTTAATATATCCCTAAAGTAGTCAGCACTGTCAGTAGGGACTTCCCTAAGTCAGTTTTCCCCAGTGACTACACCTTTTAAAAGCTAGACTGAATGGGTTGTTTCTGGGTAAGATCGCACCATCTTAGGCTTCTTAACTCCAGGTTTCAGAGTGAAGTTAAGTCATTTGATAGTTAATAATGAAAAAAATCGGTAGTCGAGGCGTAGGATGGCCCCCGCGAAATGGACGGATGACATTGTCAGAGACGCGGGTGCCCGTTGGATGCAGATCCACCTCCAATCGGTCAGATTAGAGGTCAATGGGGAGGGTTTACGCGCAGCAGTCGATTTCCTATATAGCTGATATGATGGTGATGAATGAAAACAACGTCGATTTAGGATATTTTTCGCGCGTATACAATCGGTGTCCCAGATAACAAGCAAACCAATTCCATATGTCCAGGTTACGGATGCGTAGACATGGACGAGTGCGACCTAGTCCGGCCGTGCGACGAGCTGGTGTCATGCCGCAATGAGGAGGGCGGCTTCACGTGCGGGCCCTGCCCGGCCGGCTACGACGGCAGCCAGGGCTGGCACGGCGCCGGCCAGGAAGTCCGTAGGGAGCAGTGCGTGGACATCGACGAGTGTGTGGAAGGGAGGGATAACTGCCCTCGCGGAAGACTTTGCGTCAATACACCGGTAAGGTACAATTTTGACTGGCTACAACGAATCCTAGGGCTGGCACGGCGCTGGCCAGGAAGTCCGTAGGGAGCACTGCGCGACGCTGGCCGGGAGATCCGTAGGCAGCAGTGCGTGGACATTAACGAAAGCGTCGAGGGGAGTGCTAACTGCCCTCGTGGAAGATTTTGCGTCAATACACCGGTAAGATGCAACCTCGACTGGCTTATAAGGCTTTCGCTGACCCGGCTAAAAGATCTGTAGGGAACAGTTCGTTGACATTCAGAAAAGCGTTGAGGGGAGGGCTAACTGTCCTCGTGGAAGACTGCGTTAATACGTCGGTACGACTTACTGTATAAGAAGTTATATTTAAACATGCTGACTCCAGTCAATATATACCAAGTTTTATAAGAACAGGTTCAGTGGCTTGGGTGTGAAAGGCGATAATGTAACTAGAACGGGTTGTTTTCGCATTTATATTAGTTAGGAGGCAACTTCAGGTTCAATATTTGTATGCAATCCTTATCCAAAATCCATGCATTTAATTTTTACCAATAAACTAAAACTTAACAATAAAACAGACAGACCAAATTGGTCACAGGTGTTTCATCTTTTACTTTACAGAAGAAGTTATATTGACTTGTCACTATCCAGGGTTCGTACATCTGCGTGCCCTGCGGCGGTAACTTCTACGTGAACACCACTCGCCCGTGCTACGACTTCGACGGAGACTCCCAGTCCCTGATCCGGCTGTGTGACCCGGCATACTGTCGCCGGTTTAATGCAGTCTGCGGCTCGGGACACAAGTGCGTTTGTGCTGTGAGTACCATTCAAGTATTCATAATAAGACTTACGTGAGTGCTACAGCCTTTGACGGCATTTGTTCTGTTAGTACACTTGTAATTACCACACTTACCGAATCATGGTGCAAGCGTGGGACCTCCGGACTACGAAGAAAGGGCTTCGAACGTAACTGTGTGATGCCAGATTTTCAGCGGATGTTTTCTTTCCTTTATTAAAGATATGCAAGGTTTGATGATGAGAGAGATTTTTTTAACCTAGCAAAAACTCCCTAAATACTATAAAAGCTGCGTTTCCACTGGAGTGGAGCGGAGCGAAATCCACTATTAGAAGAAGCTTGTTCGTTGAATGCTTTTCAAGTTTTTATGCAATCCTATTGCCGCTTGGAAACCTAGCCTAAGATCTCTTATCTAAACTTTTGTAAACTAAGTTCCAACTCGATACAAACTCCTTACAGATGGGCTACGCTGGCAATGGTACGGTCTGCGGGCGAGACAGTGAGCTCGACGGATTCCCGGACCAGCAGTTGGCCTGCTCCGAGAGACAGTGCAAAGCGGACAACTGCCCGGATGTCCCCAACTCCGGACAGGAGGACGCCGACGGCGACGGCATCGGGGACTCTTGCGACCCCGACGCTGATGGAGATGGCATTCCTAACCAAGCGGTGAGTAAACGAAAGTAGATAAAACTTGCTCCGAGTAACACTGCAAAGCAGACAACTCCCTAATGTCCTCGACTTCAGGCAGGAGGTCGATGATGGATGGAAGAGGATGACCTGCCTCCACCAGTTTCTGCCCAGCGCATCTCTTTCTACAGCGTAAATTTTGCAGGACTACAAGTCTTTCAGTTTTATAATTGACTGGTCCATCTTGATGATCAAACAGCACGCGATTTGCCTTCGTGCCTTGTGTTCGTTATTCGAAACGCAATCTGATTTGTTTATGCGTTTTGAGTTGCCTTTGGAAAATTTACGAAGTGTTAAGTGTTATTGATTTTCAGTTTTAATAATATATTTTTACAGGACAACTGTCCTCTCACTGGCAACGCGGACCAGTCAGACAGGGATGATGACCAAAGCGACAAGCGTGGCGACGCCTGCGACAACTGTCCCAGAAGATACAACCCGGACCAGCTGGACTCGGACCGTGACGGGCTGGGAGACGCCTGCGACCCTGATATGGACAACGATGGTATGTTGAAATGGGGTGGAAGCTTTATTAAAAGTAATGCGGGACAATTAGACCGAGATGGAGAAAATCTAATGTGGAACAATTAAATAAAGATGGAACTGTGAAATGCCTGCGTCTAATACTGTCCAAAAAGATACAGTACGGACAACCTACTAGTCGCAGGCCAGTGGGGCGCCCACGCTATTGCTGGGGGGATGTAGTAAACACGGACCTGCAAGAATTGCTAGCAGGAAATTGGCGACAAGCTGCACAAGACCGAGACAAATGGCGACAACTCATATCGGAAGCCAAGACTCATTTTGGATCGTTCAGCTATCGGAGTAAGTAAGTAAGTCTAAGTGTACCCTGAACTCAGCTCAGTTGGGCGTGCTCCGAATCAAACAAAGCAAGTCGCTTTGTGGATTCAAGTCTTATCCGAACCATACCCTTCAATGAGTTTTTAAGTGCATTATTTATTTGCGACAGCTTTGTTAGCAAACGGGAATGACACGCTAAAATCAAACGGTTTACCCTTGAGAGTACCCACATCATTGTTTCGTTTCATCACCGAGAGTACAATAGCCGTTTCCCACCAGGCATCCCCAACGAGGCGGACAACTGTCCCCGCGAGTACAACCCGCGGCAGGAGGACACGGACGGCGACGGCGCCGGCGACGCCTGCGACAACTGCCCGCGCGTGCGCAACCCGCAGCAGGACGACGCCGACCGCGACGACGTGGGCGACGCCTGCGACAGCGACGTCGACCGCGACCTGTGAGTCACCATCATCATCATCACTCATCATCATCATGATTTCAGCCAATAGACGTCCATCGTTGGATATAGGCCTCCCCGACGGTCTAGTGAAGTTCGCAAGAGTCCCTTGGATACGGATGGCATAAGACCGATCTCTGAGCCATTATCATGTATCAATCCATAGGCCTCCCCGAGATTCTCCAATTTCTCCTGATCAGTCCTGTTGCGTCAAAATCCATGGGTTTCTTAGATTATTTTTTGAAATGTATCTCAATAAGCCGGGAGAAGATCGTGCGGCAAAAAGAGCCTGGGACTCCCAAATGGTCGGAGGCCAGTTGGTCGTCCAAGTTACCGCTAGAAGGATGAAGTTGTGAAAGATTTGCGTGGAATCCTGGCTGATGACTGGAGCAGGGTCGTTCTAGATAGAGTATCTTATTATCGGAGGCCAATGCTTACTTTGGGTTGCTGGTAAGGTGTCCTGCTGATTCCTGGATACAATTTTTAATACTTTTTATTTAACCACCAGTGACGGCGTCCAAGACGGCCGAGACAACTGTCCGTACATCTCCAACGACCAGCTGGACACGGACGAGGACGGCAAGGGCGACGCCTGCGACGACGACGACGACAACGACGGCGTGCTCGACACAGAGGACAACTGTCCGCTTGTGTCCAACCGGGACCAGAGGGACTCCAACGGTACTTAGATAGATGAGATATTCTTTATTGCAACGAAATTTATATTTCCTTTCTCCTTCCCTTCCTGTCCTGTCCTGTCTGTGCTCTGTGTGTGTGTGGATTTGGCGGCCAATCTCTATGATCAGTTTTCGACGCAGGACATAATAGTCCATGTTCCAATCAGGCGCGGATCCAGACCTCAAAATGGTGGGCATCTAGAATTCTGACTTGAGAGTGAGACATAGTGGAACCCTCCTGTTCCAAGCGGCTCGTCACCCCAGGCTACGCCCATGGTTCCACAACCATGGGCGTACAAATACTTCATATAAACGGGACTAAACCTGTTTATATGAAGTATTTGTATAATGCAACGAGAAAGTTTAATAACATAACCATGGGCGTAGCTAGGGGTTACGAGCGTACCCGCGTATAGCCTTCCATGCCAACCCCCCTCTCCTTTTCTTAGACAGGAAACTGCTGATCAATGTTGATAGAAGAAAGTGTGACGTCTTAAGTGAATTTTAGGTTATGGGCATGCCCACAGTGCCCACAACGGTGGATCCGCGCCTGATCCAAATGTCAATTTGAGTAACGAGATAACTCATGCTGTACCAATGACAGCATTAGCACAGCATGAGTTGTTTCGTCGAAGTTCAACTTCAACAGTGAAGTTGAACTTCGACAAACAGCACGGCATCTAGCGGATTTTTCTTCCTCCCATTCTGAGCAATGTCTGTTGTCCAGGCGACGGCGTGGGCGACGCGTGCGACAACGACTACGACGGCGACAGCGTCATCAACGAGCTCGACAACTGCCCCAACAACTCGCATATCTTCAGGACCGATTTCCGGTGAGTCGTCAACAGATTCTGCTATTAGATTTTTGTATGTGATTATTGCAGATGGATTACCATCAGGTAAAGATTTGTGCTGCCGATTGCCGCCTATACTTAATATGAACAACGCGGTACCGGAATCTTTGGGTATCGGTAGAATCACAAATACGTTACTATAAACTCCTTTTCTTCCCCAATTAGTTCAACTCAAAATGTTCAAGCGCTCTTTCACGTTTAGAATACAAATTGAATTTAGTACGGGGATCTGTTAGTTTAATTGGTAGAACAGCCAAGGCCTCACAGAAGACCTGGCGTGAAGGAGCGCCTGCACCTTGTTTCTTTTTTTTTTATGTCATAGGCGAGCAGGCGGATCACCTGATGGTAAGCAATTGCCGCCGCCCATGGACACTTGCACTTTGTTTCGTAGAGTGAATGAGGATACCGGAGGTCCAATTGGGGGGCAAGGGGGTTAATGGTTCGTAGTGCCCTTGTGAATCTACTAGAATTGCAATTATCTATTGGCGGTGGCTTACCATCAGGTGATCCGTCTGCTCGTCTGTCACCTAACACATAAAAAAACACACAACATCTGATACATTGACCTGACTCCGTACTAAGTAGTTAAAGCACTTGTGTTACAGATATCAGACAACAGAGAATGACAAATAGTATAATACTTAAATACACCCAGACCTGAACAAACACGTGTTCAACACACAAATATTTGTCCAGGGTGGGGACCTACGACCTTTGAGGTAGGGTCACTACCAAATGCGCCATCCGGCCAGTCAAAAAAAAATCATCATGATTCATTACCACTTTCAGAAAATACAAGACAGTCCGCTTAGACCCCGAAGGCGAATCCCAGCGGGACCCCAACTGGTACATCAAGGACGAGGGCGCGGAGATCGGCCAGACGCTCAACTCGGACCCGGGGCTGGCGGTCGGCTACGAGCTGTTCGGCGGCGTCGACTTCAACGGGACCCTGTTCGTGGACAGCCCTGTCGATGATGACTACATCGGCTTCATATTCGGGTAAGTTTCGATCGAGAAGAATGAAAACAGGAATCTCTGATGAATTATTCCAATATTTCCAACTAATCCCATCTTCCCCTTTCCATTCCCGAACAATACGAGCTGGACAGCGTTGCCATCCGCATAGGTACCTACTATCCAGACAATGCCGGCGCGCACCAAGAGGTTTAGCTCCTTGTTCCTGCCCCAAGCCATCAAGTCGTGGAATGCCCTTCCAGTTCATGTGTTTCCTCCTTCTTTATAATCCTAGGTTTTTTAGCCGCGGCGTGAAATGGTTTCTCCTTAGAATTCTAAGGGTTTCTCAGCAGGCCTTCAGGGTTAGGATGACAGATTCAGTAGATACTTTGTTTGTTTTTTTGTGCCTGTCAATCTCATATTTGGATCTCACGCCCTCTTACTATCAGTCAGAGTGCGCTATCTAGCGGATTTGACAAGCGATAGCCCGATCTTCACCAGGTCATCAGTCCAACGGATCACTAATTGATTTAAAGAATCACTACTGATAAGGCAAAACGTCCCATAATATCAATTAACAACCTAATACAAGAATAGAAGCTACAAGATTCTAGGTACGAAAAATTTTGTTAACTATAGTCACTCACTAGAAACCCCGATGCAGGCCTGTGAGCCTAGTGGAGTATTTATAATCATAAAGAAATTGTAAGCTTTATATATGTCAATAAATTTATTCTTATTCTAATTCTTAATCGATCTCAATCCACCACCAGGTATCAGAACAACAAGCGCTTCTACGTGGTGATGTGGAAGAAGGTCCCGCAGACGTACTGGCTCACGACGCCCTTCCGCGCCGTGGCCGAGCCCGGCCTGCAGCTCAAACTCGTCAACTCCAAGACCGGCCCCGGCAAGACGCTGCGGAATGCCCTGTGGAACACCGAGTCCACTCCCGACCAGGTAACCTGCTAAAAGGCCTTAATTCCTGCTTACAAACTGGTTTCCCGCCAGTTAATAAGCAACTGGCGGTCTTAGGAAAATAAAATCTATCCTCAATCAGGTAGTTCTTAAGCTTTTACTGTGATTTTACGCAGATTAAGGTTTGTGATATATGATAGTGGGCCCTGGAAAAACCTTGTGAAACACAGTGTCTAGCCGCAACCAGGAACACAAAGTCTATCTACATCTTTAACCAGGTAATTCAAATGCTTTTACACAGAAATATAATATTGGACCTAAGAAAGACTTTGTGGAATACCGTGTCTAGCTCCGACCAGGTAACCCTCTAAAACTTTAGCCGTTTAAAGACTGTGTTTCCAGCCTGTTAATGAAATATGTGGAAATCCCCTGCGAAATGCTGAATGGAACACCAAGTCTATCCTCAACTAGGTAATTGTAATGCTTTTACGCAAATTAAGGTTAGATATAACATTGGAGCCTTATAGCGGAAGACCTTATGGAACACCATGTCAACTGTTAGCTCCAAACCTGGTAACCCTCAAAAACTAGAGCTATGAGGAAGCCTTGCGGAACATCGCGTCTACCCCTAACCAGGGGAACATCGAAAGACAGGCAGCTGATAAAACATGGCGCCGGGGCTGGGAATACCTTGGAGATCGCCAATTGGTATATTCTACCACTTACCTGATGATATTGAAAAAATATCCTTGTTCCCCGTACATAGGCTGTGGTTCCAGATTCATAAATTTTAACAACAGACTCAGAAACGCCTTGAAGAACTCAGAATCAATACTCACTCAACCACTGGTAGTTTTGAGATCTGCTGAAAGAATCTCTGCATCCCCGACATCTCTTAGACGTAACTGCACATAGTCTTTTTATCTCCTAAACATTGTTCCAAATGCTAAAGAAAATTTATCTTGTAGGTGACCCTTCTATGGAAAGACCCCCGCAACGTGGGCTGGCGCGAGAAGACCGCCTACCGCTGGCAACTCCTGCACAGGCCCAAGATCGGCCTCATCCGCCTAAAGATCTTCGAGCACGACCGCCTGGTCTCAGACTCCGGGAACGTGTATGACAACACTCTGAAAGTGGGCCGACTTGGCGTCTACTGCTTCTCGCAGGAAATGATCATCTGGTCGAACCTCAAGTACAGGTGCAATGGTGAGTGATATTTGTACCTAAAAGTTTCTTACAGGTTCCTTCCTTTAGTAGAGGGTGTATCAGTAAGAAAATATATGTTAGAAACTCTCAGCTCTCAGTGTACGCCCGAAGTCTGGATGTTAGCGGTCTTGTACCTTCGCGCCTAGGATATCAAGTTAAGCCGTAGGTCCTGCGCCCGATATCTCTTCGGTCGCTCGTAACACATTGGTGTCCCATCGAAATATGAGAGTCATTGAATAGAGAGTGCACCTGTGTTTGTGCTGTGTTACCAATATAGTTTTGTGGAAAAATTGTCGATATGTTTTTCGCCTCCCCATACAATTCAGGTCCTGACTTACTTTTTAGAACAAGTTTAATTATTACTGATTAGGCACTGGTGTTGTGGTCGGTCAGTTGACTGACCACAAACACAGATACACACACAACACAGTTTTCATGAAATTACTTTTTCTTTTCCAGATAAAATTCCATCTAATATAGCACCCGAGCTGTCACCAAGAATTTTCAAAGAGAAGAAACTAGAAGTAGACCACGAGGTCTTCTAGAAGCAAATAGAAATAAAATATAATGTATTAAAATTGCTCCAAGATTCTACTAATGTATTACTTTGTCACGTACTTTTTATTTAAAAAATGGAGAGAATCTTAGGATCAACCTTTTGCTTAAGTCAAGCTTAAAATTATGTCGTAGAAAGGATGCATTTAAATCATGAAAAAGGGACGCAAATAGGTATTTTACTTGTGTTACGTATTGTATTAATTAATTTGATATAAATATATGTAATTTTATTACCGTGTGAAATAAGTAGGTATTTACAACATACCTACCTTATTGTTGTGGCTCTCATATGAATAGACTCCGAAACAGTTCAAGGAAATATAAACAATTCATTAATGATTTTCAGACAGTTAAAATATAGAGAAAATTCATGCATAATCATGTTTTGTACCTGCAGTTGTTTCTTCATCCTAGTTTTAAGAACAAATAAAATAAGAATACTTTTAAAATGAATGTATTACAATAAAATAATTAATTTTTTAAATGTGCAATTTTATTTTACTGGTAAGATCTAATTTGAAATCGGTGAAATTAGTTCCACCGTGCGCACGATACTATATTTTTAAACATTGAATAACATTACATACTAGACTTGGTTTATTTGTTTGTGGTTTGTGCAAGTTTTTCTTTCTTTAATATAAAGTCTTTGTTGTAAGATTAGACCACTCACCACCTAAATAAGTCTTGGCTTACTTACCTACCTAAAAGAAAAATGGTAATAAAATGATCCAAAGCATTTAAAGAAAAAGGCATTAAAACGAAAACTATTTATTAAAAACAAAATGAGTCCAAAATTAACATCAAAGTAGATCAAGCAAGATTCAAAACACTACTAATACTGGTAGGTGTTGCAGTTCCGACATCTGCATTCGTAGCCGGAGTGGAAGGAGTCTGGCGACTGCGAGCGGGGCCTGCGCACGCGGTCGCGCGCCCACACCGTCTGCAGCGAGCTCCTCGCCATCTTCCCGCGCCGCGGGCTGGCGCAGCGCCTTCATGGGCTTGCGCACCCGCCGCCTGCTCCTCCTACGCATCATCTCCCACAAAACAGCCCCTCGCGGAACTATTATACCCTTAGCGATCACCTTCAGCAATTGCTTCGCCCTATCCTTCGACTTCCTCGGCAATATTGGACGCAAGATATCCCGAAATCCTCGGCTCTTTACCCTTTCGTTTTACGATGACCTTGCTTGTGCTCGGAATGGCATCTTTGGACTTGAATGTTCGCTGTTCTACTCCGTCTCCTCTGTTTGTAGGAGAAATGCTCTTAATCGCCTCTAAGTTCTGTTGGGACTTCGGATTCGCTATTTGAAGCTTGGCCTGCAAGTCTTCGTGGACCGCTGCGTCCGTGGCCATTTTATCAAAAGAGATAGGAGAATTGGCGCTGTCATCGGTCTTTTGCTTTGCTTCATTTGATATCTCTTGGTTTTCGTTGTTTGGGCTCAATTCTTCCATTTCCTCATTGGAAGCAACTTCCATAGATTCCATGTTTAACTGCGTAACAATGTAGAAAATAATTATAAAATTATATTATCTCAAAAAGGCACCGATTTTGTAAATCTTCTATCGATTTTGTCAAGTTGACTGTAGTTGACTTTAAAAATCGTAATCGAAGGAAAAAATGCTTTTGGTTTTGACCAGTATTTTTTCCTCAAAAGAGTTTAAAGTAAGATCAAGATTACTCCATTCCTTCGTCAGGCTGGTAGGTAGAGTCTAGAACTGCTACAACTGTAAATTTTAAAGTGTGCATTGTTAAGGTTAATTCGGGAACTGCAGCAGCCGATAAAAGTCGCAATTTACGACAAAGTGAGTGGCACTGGAAGTGACGTTACAAAAGCCCGTTGTTTTGCAGTCGTGCGAGGTTGTGCTCGATTCGCAAAGCGCAGACGATGCGATACGCTGTAAGTATGTAAGTACCCATGCCCAAAGGGGTTGTCATCATGTGATGTTTTTTTTGGCAAATACATGAAATGAAATGATTACCATACATTACCCCCGTTGCCAACACGCTGTTTTCTCTCCTCTACCTAAAGGTTCTCTGGAAGAAATCGCTACAAGCAATAAGACCGCCTTATTGTACTGTCTATAGCTGTTGTTTCACTCATGTAGGTATTCTATTTCTGTGCAATAAAGAATATCTATCTATCTCAATGCTCGCATGATTAATGGACGGCCCCAAACCTACCTTTGCACTGATATCTCTTTCATCAACAAATATTGAACACAAATACTTACTTACTTGACTGGCAAAGTCTGTTTCAACTACAAACTTTTCATCTCATACGGCGACCGGCGAACAACTAGGTATCTATCGGTGTGTGGGTAAGTATTGATTTCATTATAATTTATTAGAAAAGGTTGTGTTAAAACCTCATACAGATACAGCTGATTGCGTTCGGAGCTTGCAGTTAATTGCGTCGAGCAGAGTCTGCTCAGCGCAATAAATCGCTCCTTCCAAATGAGCAAAATTCCAGTTTGCGACGTCCGCCACGACCGGCGCCCGGAGAGACAATAAATAATGATTTGGTTGCAGGATTCCAATTGTGCTTTAAGTCAAACCCAAATTGAAGTTATTAAAATTAAATTTGCTGATAAATTATTAAGGGTTTAGAAGTAAAATTAGGCAAGGGGTTTTGATACAGCGCGGCGTCTACCTAATATTTTAAGCAGTGAACTCCCTTAACTTATTATTTTATGGGCCTATTAAAGTACAGCACATAAACTGAATAACCTAGTACACAACGATCCTCTTATCATTTGGACGAATAGGTAGGATGTTGAAAAACTTTAGCTGACCTTATAAACATAGAGATAAATTGAAATCCTTCAAAACTTTATTACTTAAACAACATTGGAGATAAACATAACTACATACATCTTAGGTAGAAAAAACAAACCTGCCATACAAAATTCTGGAACGACATAATATAGATTATTGATTATAGGCAGCGGTGATTTTACCATTGGAAGCAAGCAAGCGGGTCGTTTGCTTGTCTGTACTTTTTTCATAAAAAGTACCTATATAGACAAAAGCTAGCCATCTAGTCGATGAGGTCTAAGATATTGGGCGTTCACATAGAAGTACTCACTTCTACTTTTATGTAAACGCCTATGTAAGTAAACTCTTGCCTTAAAGATGACTTATTTTTAATCCAAGTTTCTATCAGAAAGTTGTACCTACGGTATCTACTATCACCACCTATATTCCTAACCTTGCGATGCGATGTATAACTCATAGTAGGTAAAATATTAAATTTAACATATAATTCTCGCTAACCGCTTAAACAAAATGTTACCTACCGACAAGAATTTACACAACCCATTTCACATTTCAATATCAAACGAACGCCGAGATATTCCACGCTAACCTTACATAATAGGATCCTAACTTTTGAGCATTCTCCCGATAATATGCCTTATTATTTGGAGGAAGAGCGTAGCAATAAAACGCAGGCATAATATTTACTGCTTATGAATGGACCCGGGACAATCTTGAGTATGATAGAGGCGGGTTTTTACCGCCCTTTGTTATTACTTTGGTCGGGTTAAGATAATATGAAAAGGAGATAAGAAGCAGACGTTTCGGTCTAGAAATCGCAAATAGGCATTTGGTCTTATAATAAAGGTTTCCGATGGGACACCAGTGTGACATTAATGTAGGTACATTAGTGTCACACACTGGTGCCCCGTCGGAAAATGAGTACCTAATATAAACCTAAACCTCTTTTGGAAAAAGTCGAAGGGAATAGAGTAGGTAGGTACTCTTTCATGCTAGATGTTTGCGCACCCACTTGTGCACTATTTATACTTGCGTCGATATGTTTGTTGTTAAGATCGGTAGCCGCCAATATTAAAATGTTTCTAAAATGAATGAATTCATCTGTATAAGTATGGGTCTACTACTTCGGTCAAAGTTTTTTGGATCCCATGGGGGCGGTTTCTTAGAGAAGCCTAGGGTCTGAAGGGATTAAAAAGGCTAAATTAATGGTCTTGGCGGATGGAGAATACTTATGGGCAGAGAGGCGTTGGGTATTTGCCAAAACTTTGTTTCATTGTAGCTGTAGTTAGGCTTTTACGTGGTAAATTCGTGTATATAGCAAATAAAACAGACTGTTAATATCACAAATATATTTATTGTATTATTGTACATATGTTTACATAACACAGACGAAGTAGAACTATCACTCTGGAAAATAGATGAATCAAGTCTAGAATCAAAGTTCCCAATAAGGACAATTCATTTGTTTAATAATTAAAATATTGTGCTTAAGATAAAGACGATTTGAAGATTAAGTAAAATATTATTAAAGATTGTGCTCAAGTAGCATCGACGCCTCACATGCTTCCAAACACTTCGTTTTGGTACAAAATGACACTAACATTTATTAATTATTTACATTGCTTATCGACTTCACTCTCGAGATACTAGGTATGTCTGTAGCGGGGAACTTGTAGATTCTACGAATTACTTTACTTTTATTGGTAAGTTTATTTCACAATCTCGCATATAAAAAGAACGATGAGTTCATACATGATACGTGCAATTCAACGTGCCTTTTATAAGGCGTTAACAACAAAAGGTAGATTCTACATTTTCTTTAGCTTGACTCCCCGATTACAACATTATACAAAGGTAGAAATTTATAACTATTTAGGTACCTATTGCCAAAAAGTCCTCCTCCGTGGGTTACTTAAAAACAACAAGCTTGATTTTTGCGAAAGTCAATGTATCTATGGTTCCGATTTTAGTAGGTAGGTACCTACCTATGTTTTATATGATAATGTGATAAATTAAATTACAGTCATCGAAAATATTATAAAGCTGAATGCTGATAAAAAAAAATGTTTTCCAAACCGATTTGTCAGTAGGCAGGTCTAAGTACATAAAGACGATCGCTAAAATGCAAGTCTGCATAAAATTCACAAACTATTATTAACTTTTAATAAAAAGAGTGCACAAGTTAGTTTTTAATTGCAGTTTTTTTGATAACTTTGTCACATGGTATTAATCGTAAAAAATGTAGTCATTAAGTGGGCAAACCATCATGTAAACAATTAAAAGTTTAACAACAAGGTACATCATAAACTATTCAGGAAAAATTTTACCTTCTCAAAGTAAATTTAGTATCGTCATGCTGCTTCATGCAAAGTTAAAGTATCTGTTGTGTTAGGATTACAAAAACAGGCTCCATTTCAATTGAACTAAATGAACTTGTGGAGGAGCGGGAAAGGGGGGGGGGGGGGGATTGATTCGTTTATCACAGGTACCACTCTTTAAAAGGCTTTTACTATCCTTTTACTACTGCGTAGGTATGAGAATTCTTATTTCTTTAGTCAATTTCAATCTTGTGCTTTACTTTACAATTCAGATAACTTTATGTGAAAATAAATATTCGTTAATTTTGTGTTAAAATATTTTGGTAATATTGAGTGCGCACGAATAATTGGGGATTCCAGATAATTAGCACGAATATCTACGATAAGGATATTTCAGACCGTAATTTGAAATATTAATCTTGACAGCAGCCATTAATTCCGAAATATATTTTGAAGTTAAACATTCCTGGTGGTTGCTACGATTTATATTTAGGTAGTATTCCCATCGACAGGATTTCATAAATTGATTAGAAAGAGGTAAAGTTTACGACTAAATATAAGAAGGTACTGTACCGGGATACGTACATACCACACGGTGGAGATAGTACAAATAAAAATATGTATTATATTATCAGTGTAGGTAGGTACTAGGTACATACCGTCACGTGGTGTTCCCTTTTTTGGGCTTTGGGCCGCCCTAAGTTTGTGAGACAAGTGCTATTTTGCACTGCGGAGGTTAACTCGACCTACCGCTCTTGTAAAAATATTTTAAATTAAGTAGGTAAGTAAGTAAATATTTTCATTTTATTTTGACGATTTGACAGTATAGTTATCATCTCTTAAAATTGTAAATAAATCGATAAAGTTACTTTACATGGTTTTGAAATAATATATAGTACATAAGTAATATAATGTCTCTAACAGATATTCTACGATATGACATTATTATTGATTAATTAAATCTAGTAATAATCTTTTATTGCATCTCATTAGAAATCTATCAAGTTATATTTACTTCCAATCTATATTTTCACAGGAAGATAAAAAATCTAATCGGTATCTAATAAAAAAAAATGAAATAAGAATAAGTAATAACATTTATCTGCGTGGGCGAATTTGATGCGATAAAAATACAATAAATCTTGTTAAAACGTAGCATCAATTGCGAAACATTTTAAAAAGCATCATAATATTTGGAACCTATACATACAACTGCATGAATAAAATTTTACAATTAGATAAGCTGTACAGATGTATTGCATTGCGCTTATTTTCAATGGTAGCCTTGCACGAAGTATTTGGTTTGTTGAACACATTGTGATGACCTTTTATTAAGTTACACGCTATGGCAGGTGAGACAACAGCACCACAACGTTCAAGCCGTACAATGATTACGTACCTACATACGTCAACAGATCGACCCATTTTTTCATCAAAATTATACCGAACGTAGGAAACAAAGTAAGTAGTACTCATCGTTGCCTACGTTTTGTGGCAGGTTGCTAGGAGTGGGTGAAATGGGCCGTCGCCCACGAAGGTCGCCTCGCGTAGGGCCTTAAAGCTATGAGATACGGCACTGACCAAAAAAAGGTAAAGCCAAGGGCTTCTTCCCACGTTTTGCTGAGATGGGCCTCTCTCAAGAGATTTGTCTACATTTAACCACTGACGCTACTATAAATAAAATTCAAAATTAGTCGATGTGTTGGCGTATCTTGTAGTGCTTGTCCTACCGTGCCAATAGGAAAACGTCTTTCGGGTACAAAACATTTAAACCTTAAAAACCTTTTGGTAAAATGATGTATATACAATACTTTAGCAATGAAGATGGAAACATTTGATAGATACTATTAATATTACATTACATATAAATTATTCCTGCCAATAACCTATTTCAAATCTCTACATAAATCGTAAGTTTTACAATTAATTCATATTGTAAAAGTATATTTTATCAAAATGAAAGATAATACCAGTATTTAAAGGCATATTTACAGATATCAATTACAATTTATTTCATTGTTTAATGGACAATTAAAAGACTTAATATGTATTATTAAAATTGGTCGACAATGTAAAATTTAAGCTAATGAAAAAAAAAATTGCACAAAATCTCTCCTAAAAATTAGATATCTATGCTTTGATATGTCTACAAATGAATTAATATGGGTGTATGTTATTAATATGTGAATTACCAGCGACTTGCCAGTCGCGTCCTATTTATTCTAAGCGATAAGCAAAAAAATCTCACTCTGTCGGCAGGCTCAATTCCTTATTATTGCAAACATTAACTGAAACTACCGTAGTACCACAGTGTAACCACAGACTCACAAAGTACTTTCAACTCCCAAGGGGCAATGCTGAGGCATAGTCTATTAATGAGCAATACGTACATCAGGTATGACTTCTCCCTGCCTCCCGCTGAAGCATGAATTCGTACATTCGTTTTGATATATTTCTTTGTGAGTGATCGAGGTGTGGCTCAGGTAAAGATCGGGACGGGGAACTATTCGCAATTCGTTCAGCATTCTCTAGTCGACAAATAAAATGCATTATTCGGAAACCAAATTTTTTCTTTACACTGTGGTAGTACGCTTGCGGCTGTCGATAGTTACATCTATATCCTAAGCTACTATTAAACTTCAGTTCCATTAATTAACCATTGAATAACTCTCTGACAACAGTATTTACATTGTGAGCACTAATACTTGTATTGTCGTTTGTCCTCCCTTAGTCCCCAGACCTGGGCTGTAGGCAAGCGTCGTTCCCGTACTTGCTAACACTACACAACCAAGATGTACGTACAGCCACACATCAAAGTATACAAAACTGTCAAGTTTTTTCAATCGACTCTCATCTTACTGTCATACACATTAGGTTGAATATCAATTGAGGAAATTTGACAGGTTGTGGTAACCTGATGTGTGGCTGACTGTACAGTGTGACAAGGATGTTTTGGAGGTTGCATGGCAATGTTAAGGGGACGTTGCACCTACAATATTGATTTGAAAAAACTAATGTCAATTCATAAGAAGCTAATATTCCAATTTTTAAACTGTCCTTCCTCGCGGATAATGCCTCCGGGATACTCAGTCGGCTCGTAGCTTCACGCTGGTTTTCTGTGAGGCCGCGGTATCAATCCGGTTAAGCCGGCCGAAGGGTGCCTCTCCCATCTTTGCCACATTGAATTACGGACACAAAGCATCCAAATTCTAAAGGTTATTTCGCGGTAGCAACTATAGAAATTACGCTTGTCTATGCCCCTCGTACAATGTACCTACACGACTAGCCTATAACATCGGAAGCGTCAGATCGTATAGCTTAGTATTAAGTACGATTGCTAACATTACACGGCCTTACACAAATGTACTTTCGACATGAAGTAATTAAATTGTCGTAAAAAAACCCTAGATCAACAAAAGAAAATGGTAAATTAGTGGCGATAGTAAGTTTAATCATCCAAAAAGTGGTTAAAATAAAGTCTGGTAGTATTAGTGAGGTCCTTCGAAGAATAATTAATTACACGGTTACATTTAATACTTTTAATGCCAAAAGTCTCAGAAAAGAAATAAAGCTAAAGGGGCTATAATTCATGATGCCATTTATGAAGGCTTCGGCATTAAAATTGTAAAAAATAATGCAGAGCGCAGTACCTATTAGTTGGGGGCCTATTCTGTCCTAATATCTTGTATTGTTCTATCTCTCTCTTTCTTTACCTCACATTGCTGCTATGAGCAAGAATAGAATAGAAAAATATTTATTCAGTGTAATCATAGACAAAATAGGTATGTTAAAGAATTACAAACAAGATAGGTAATATATCTTGCTCATAGCAGCTTACTCATAATGGTGATGTGTCGCATCTCTGAAGTATCTGTTATATACTCAGATACGAATAAGTTTATTTATTTATCAACTTATATGGAACGGATTACATCGAAGTAGCGCTTCTTAGTATTCTAAATCGAAAGTACATTTGCCTGTGCTTCTAACTGCCTTAGTTGCGAAACAAGTGACGTCACTCAGACCAAGTGCTTAAAGGAAATACTAAAATAGTGACAAATAGCGTATTTACAGCGAAATTCTACTAGTTAAACTATTGAGGAAGACTTATTTGTATGGAATGAAGATCTTGGCGGGAAACCGTGGTCGAAGCTTGCCGCAGATGGCGCTAGCATGCATTAAGTAGATTGCCTGTAGTTTACATACAATTTTACTAAATTAATGTACATACATACATATGTTGGCTTAATACTTTCTAGGACCGTTCTACTTTAAACTCTGATTTTTTATTATACGACCTAAATTGATTGATTGAGAGGTAAATGTCAAGTTCCCATACATTTTAACCAAAATAATGTATCTGTCAAAACAGCAAAATGTTTGGCAATTAATCACTGACATAAGTAAGTTTAGTTCGCATAATAAAAAATTAGAGTTTAGGATGTTATAGCATTACAGTTTAGAAGAGGTCTGTAACATAGTTATGAAGATGTAAGTACTTGTATAAAAAAGTATAAATAGCGCCTTCAGTGGCAAGCATTCCGTTTGGCTTCCCTATTCCCACTGGCCGTACCACCGTCTTTTTATTCAAAGCTACATCCGAATGTTAAACTATATTTAGGGTAACAGAATAAAAGATGAGTTGTGGCATTTGAGTTTCTAAGCAGATTCAATATTCAGCACATTGCGAGATTTTGTTTTCAAGTAAATAAAAGCAAGAAATCTTTTATTTAACATGTAAAAACAAGATTGGTACTGTTCGTTACTTATGCATCATCTCATTTCGCATTCAAAGCTCATAGCAACGCTCCGTTGCAATAATACTTTATTCATAAAAAAAAACAACATTGAAATTGTTTGCAACTCGTCCTTCGTTAGTCTATCTTTCTATCTATCTTTTTCTTACAATCAAAGTTAGGACTTGTGCAGATCCAACTGAAAAGTCGAGGGGAGGTGGCTGAAATGTAGAAAAACAATTAAATATTGGCTAGCCCAGAGGGGCCCTCCCCTAAATGATAGATAGGAGGGTCGGATTTCCTTAGACTACTAGTTAGACGAATCTCACATAATGTACTGTTTTGGCTATTAAATCACACAAGTAATACCTAATATTATTTTCAATTAGCCATACTTAATATATAAATATTATTTTTAAGACAGTGATACGGCTTGAGAATATCACTCGTGATAGCAAGAAAAGTGAAGGAAGAAACAAGAACGGCCAGTCTTCCTCGGAAAATGTTGCGAATGTAAAAGTGTCGACTCGAAGAGCTAAGACGATATGGTAGTTTTAGAATTCCGTTCGGTTCAGTCTACTCGATCACACGGGGTAGGTACAGTCAACGCAGGGCGTGCTACATGATTCAGGTTGCCATTTATTTCAGGATGTGTTAAGATGATACTAGACCCATAGACAACACATTGATTTATGACATCGTCTGCCACGAAACCCTGGCTAGATTTAAACTATAAAATTATCATAGTATTATTTGGTAGAAAGAAAGACTAAAAGAGTACTAAGTACTTACATAAAATAAAATTTAAGTACTAAAGTAGACGTTAAGTACAAAGGTATCCTTGCTTACTATAATAAAAATAGTTTATTGATTTATTTACCTTGTTAGAAAAATTAACTGTCAGCAGTTACAGAGTCCAGAAAATGTATAGTAACCTAGATACATCTGCCGCTTAAAAGATTGTTTATGGGATAGAATAAATTATTATTAAATATGATTGCTCTCCCGCCTTTAAAAAACCGTACATGGCATTATTTCGAAGTAAGGCCAAACTACACAGCGATTCGTTGTTTGGCATGTCACGTTATAATGCATAATCTCCTTCAGACGGACATTATGTTTAAATACCGGCATTTCACGATTATTTTAATCGCAGTTGACATTTAATTTTCCAATACGATTATTAATGTTGTGTGTTTAAAAATGGAACGGCTGGATCCATTAATTATTAGGCGTTCAGCAGAAAAAATGTTTTGGTTATGACCAAAGTTGTGACATTTTTAAGTAAACGATACGCAATCAATCATTGGCAAGACGTGCCTACTGTAATATGCCACCAAAACTCAGATTTTAATTAAGTGAACTAAATTGACAGCTGTGACAGTGTATCGAATCGATCCATGGACTTATCAAATCGATCCCATACCTTTGACACCTTTTGACTGATGTTAAATGTCAAAATGTATGAGATTGACATTTGCATCTGTCATTTTAGTTCACATAGGTACATACCTACTGGCAATAAATATCAGATGATGTGTAATGATTAATTTATATAAATGGCAACCCGAACACGTGCAAAGCAGGCCGAAGGATAACAAGATAGGTACAAGAAAGGTAACATCGAAAAGGGGGTTCCAAAATGGCCTTCCCAACGCGAACGGGAAAAGTTTCTCAAAACGGTCTAACATCAACATTTTTGGTGTTTCTATTATTATGATTACTTAAAGTTCCTATGCAGTGTTCGCTGGGGAACATTTGGTTATACGCTCGACGCTTAACAAGGGTTCTTCTTTGGAATAAATACGCCGTTGCTCTTGATGGTTATTGGGTACCTGGAGAGAGATATTTTTATCATCATTTATGATTTTAAGGTAAAATGTTTGGATATTTCTCCGAGCACTGATTCAACTTTATTGAGACTTTAGGTTATTGTACTTTAACGTTATTGCGCGGTGGTAGCGCAACGTTAGTAAAAGTTAGTAAAAATATTTTTGTAAAAGGCTAAATATCCAGGTCGTTCTATTCATGCGAACAAAAGACGCGAGGGAACACGAGGTAATTCGATTCTGTGCTGATGTTGAACGTGCTGACTAAACTATTTATACTTATATTACACATAAACACATCGTCATTGACACCCATAAATGTTTTTTCAAGTAAGAAAAAATGTTAAAGTTTAAGTAAGTAATAAACCCTACTGAATAGAATAGAATAGAAAGAAAGTGTTTATTTAGCACACAATAATCGTTATAAAAAAATACTGGACAGGATGTAAGATATACCAGGTCTAGCAAATATACTAGACTATAATCTTGGGCCTGATCAATGCTCTATATATAAGCACGAGTACAGACTTTAAACAATAATCTATCAACGACAACACACGACATAAGTCATATCATAAGTCTAGCCCATAGCAACTGTTGCTTTAGAACAATAGTGCCACATGTCACATGTTTTAATTGGGGACCCAAATGCTAAAAGAGCGTAGGTATGCGTTTTCACCTGTGTTTGTGAGATATGAAAATATGGGTGATTTTTTTTTCACAAAAAGAGATAAAATGTCATAGAAAGAGATTTGATTTGTGACCTTTTTGATCTAAATCCGAGGCCCACTTGGGCCTCACTAACGCGGGCAGTTGCAGCCACTGAATAATGAACTCTATCTAACACTACATAAGACATACCTAGCACATGGTCTCGGGCCGCGCCGGCGCCGGCGGCTGCGGCTGCGGCGGCTGCTCGGCGGAGCGCTGGCGCGGCAGCTGCGAGGAGTCCAGCACGATGGAGGGCCGCGGGGGGAGGTTCTGCTCACCATGTGCGAGAGGGAGAGGTCGCTGGACGCGTTTGTGTCACCTGCAGGGAAGGGTACACGTAAGAGATCGGATTCATAAATAAATAAATGTACAAACACTTTGAACATCAGCTGGCTTATACCGAAGCTGTCTCGTAACGAATGAGAATATAGTTTACATGTCACAGTCCTCGAATTTTCGAATATAGCTCGGGTTTGTGATCACCAATCCGCATTAGGTAAGTGTGATTAATCCCATCATAGTAGCGATGACTTAATTTCTGTGTTGGAGAGACCTTTGCCCATGCAGTGGAGAACAGTATAAAGGGGTGTAATATGTGAGCATTTACATTTGTTAAACACGTGTTCTACCAACCATTTTATTCAACAGTTTTTCGGCTTCACAAACAAAATGGTCAAGTCACGTGATTGACTTTAAATGAAAAGTTTGTCATTTTGTATGGGGAATTGAAAATATATTAGACGAATTTTCAAAACTCGTAGAGCAAATTGTTGTTTAGAATGATGGTAGAACACGAGGTTAAAGGGATGTTAATGTTCACAGATACACCCTGTATAGACTGATACTAAGGTATTGAGTTGGAGACGTTGGCTCACCGGACGGCTGGCGCGGCACGGGCAGCGACACCTCGCCGCAGTCGTCGCCCAGCAGCGGCTGCAGCGGGGACGGCAGCTCGCGGCTGTCGATGGCCGACGACCGCCGCAGCGAGTGCCTGCCATAGTAGTAAACCATTATTCATTGCACTACTGCAGAAAGGCCAGTAATGTTCGGAGCTACTTTTATACAATTTCTGTTTCAAGTTTGTTAATGACTGGGGAGATATTTGTCTAAACTCTGATTTTTAATTATGTAGAGTAAACTGACAGATGCAAATGTCAAGTTTCCATACATTTTGACATCTTGCATCTGTCAAATTGAGTGACACATTGACATCTGTCAGTTTACTCTACTTATTTAAAAATCAGAGTATAGTGTCACCTCTGGTGCGGCAGCCGGCGGTCGCTGACGGTGAGCAGCGTGGTGGTCTGCGGCGGCAGCGCGGGGTCGTCGCCGGCGTTGACGCACACGCTGATGCTGATGCCGCCCGGCTCGCCCTCGCCCAGCTCCTCCTGGTGTCTGTGCATCACACACGCCATGTCTATGCTACTGCCAGGACTCACCTCTGGTGCGGCAGCCGGCGGTCGCTGACGGTGAGCAGCGTGGTGGTCTGCGGCGGCAGCGCGGGGGTCGTCGCCGGCGTTGACGCACACGCTGATGCTGATGCCGCCCGGCTCGCCCTCGCCCAGCTCCTCCTGGTGTCTGTGCCATCACACACGCCATGTCTATGCTACTGCCAGGACTCACCTCTGGTGCGGCAGCCGGCGGTCGCTGACGGTGAGCAGCGTGGTGGTCTGCGGCGGCAGCGCGGGGTCGTCGCCGGCGTTGACGCACACGCTGATGCTGATGCCGCCCGGCTCGCCCTCGCCCAGCTCCTCCTGGTGTCTGTGCATCACACACGCCATGTCTATGCTACTGCCAGGACTCACCTCTGGTGCGGCAGCCGGCGGTCGCTGACGGTGAGCAGCGTGGTGGTCTGCGGCGGCAGCGCGGGGTCGTCGCCGGCGTTGACGCACACGCTGATGCTGATGCCGCCCGGCTCGCCCTCGCCCAGCTCCTCCTGGTGTCTGTGCATCACACACGCCATGTCTATGCTACTGCCAGGACTCACCTCTGGTGCGGCAGCCGGCGGTCGCTGACGGTGAGCAGCGTGGTGGTCTGCGGCGGCAGCGCGGGGTCGTCGCCGGCGTTGACGCACACGCTGATGCTGATGCCGCCCGGCTCGCCCTCGCCCAGCTCCTCCTGGTGTCTGTGCATCACACACGCCATGTCTATGCTACTGCCAGGACTCACCTCTGGTGCGGCAGCCGGCGGTCGCTGACGGTGAGCAGCGTGGTGGTCTGCGGCGGCAGCGCGGGGTCGTCGCCGGCGTTGACGCACACGCTGATGCTGATGCCGCCCGGCTCGCCCTCGCCCAGCTCCTCCTGGTGTCTGTGCATCACACACGCCATGTCTATGCTACTGCCAGGACTCACCTCTGGTGCGGCAGCCGGCGGTCGCTGACGGTGAGCAGCGTGGTGGTCTGCGGCGGCAGCGCGGGGTCGTCGCCGGCGTTGACGCACACGCTGATGCTGATGCCGCCCGGCTCGCCCTCGCCCAGCTCCTCCTGGTGTCTGTGCATCACACACGCCATGTCTATGCTACTGCCAGGACTCACCTCTGGTGCGGCAGCCGGCGGTCGCTGACGGTGAGCAGCGTGGTGGTCTGCGGCGGCAGCGCGGGGTCGTCGCCGGCGTTGACGCACACGCTGATGCTGATGCCGCCCGGCTCGCCCTCGGCCTCCGCCTCGCCTTCACCCAGCTCTTCCTCGTATCTGCCCATCACACACGCCATGTCTATGCTACTGACAGGACGGCGATGTACTCTCGGTTCTTTGGGGACGACCACAGAAGCGAGGCGTAACATACACGTAAGCTTACGTTTATATGGTGTAAAACGGTTCAACTTGACATAGACAATTAACATAGATGGTGATATTCGTAGATGTGCTTTTCCTGGTCAGGCAAATGAAAGCTTAAAAAACTTTGGTTTAATTGTTGTTTTCTCCATGAACTCAACAAAAAAAAAATTTTTTTTACATTATACTTGTTTTAAATTGTCAAATGCCATACAAACAATTTGTATGTTTTACTTTTGTCTAATTCCATTATGGTGTTATTGATTGTTTTTAGATGTGTATGAAAGTACACCGTGTACTACAGTAAGATCATATTCTTTATTTCAATAAAAAGTACCTACTAACAATAAAAACTTGATTTATTTCCTGTGCTAATTTTGAATTGCAACGTATGACCGAAGATTACAAGTAATGCATCTGTGAAGTAGCAACAGGACGTCACTATCAGCTATACACAGCCCCACCACCTGTCGAACCACCTACCGCCTCTGTATCAGGTTCTGCATGATGATGTAGTCATCTTCCTCCGCCCCCCTCAGGTGCTCCTTCTCCATGAAGAGCGCGAACTCGGGGTTGGACATCTCGCTGGCGTGGCGCCGGCGCACGGAGGGGGAGGCCGCGCGCGCGGGGGACAGCAGGCGCGAGGTGATCGGCGTCCTTGGTGAACAGAGAGTACTGTGGTTTAAGAGAAAAGAGTTGGATAGTTTTGGCCCGAAAGAGACGGAAGGATTGTAGAGGGTAGGTACGTGAACTGTCAGTGTTTTTATGTTGGTTGCAGACGAGCACCCGGATCATCTGACGGTTAGCGATTGCCGCCGTCAATGGGCGGCACACAGTGCGTTGTCCCCAAGTGGAAATATATGGAATTGTTAATTTTCCCCGGTATGTTTTTCTTTGTAACAGAAAGGGCACCCTCCACATCATCACTAAAGGTGAATTTTGCGCTATACATTTTTGGAAAAAATTGTGAAGAGACTGTTTACCGTTCTCGTCTATCATACCATGTTGATTCCCCACACTAATGGGGTGCCTAGCTTTGAAAATCTTTTAACCGAAGTCCTGGACATAATGAAATCGTTGAATATTCGAATAATACCTACTATTTAAACTAAAATTTATGCGATTAATAAAATACCCTATAGATATGGTTTGCTAGATAATTTTAAAACGAACCCTCTGACCCTCCCGCGGATCAAACCCAAATCAGGGCTGTCTAACCAAGCGGTGTTAAAATTTAGTTTCCCATAAATTAATACTATTATGCAGATTATCTGAATCGCTTCTCAGCAGAACCCGTTTAAAGCCGCAGACATCCAATATTCATGACATGTAAAAGTACCCAATCTACAGCCAATTGTAATTCGCCTATCGAGTACGCAATCGACAATCGTTTCGCTTTCAGAATGAACTCGATTATGCACAGAACGATGTCGATTTGGCACTTAAATTACAATGAAATACATTACTAGAACATTCTGTCGTGTCGAGGAATTACGAAGTATGCCTGACGTTATTCGGGTGTATTTTATTTATTTCGCTTTTTTTTTATTTAAGTTTCCACTTATCAGAGATTGTACGATCGAACCAAGATCCAGGCGGTTCGGTTAAGAACAGCTAACTTGTAAGTTCAGCTATAATTATATGAGCAAGCATAGGTTCATTCAGAGCAACATAACGTATTTTCCAAGGCACACCGCCCAGGGCAACTATAATTTCCAGACTCGGCATCAGTTCCGAAAATATTAAAAAAGTAAGTGAATGGACCATAATACCATATGTGATTTATGTCCCTTTTGAGATGGACCGTTAGTTATATTATGTAGGTAGGCAGTGACTATTACATTAATTATTATCAAATGTGGCGTGCCACTATAATTTTCTGAGTGAACAATTTCTGGTATTCGGATGTTGCGGCAATTTTACACCTGCCTTAAACAGTTCACTGATCTGACAAGAATGTTTCAGTTCTTAACTTGCCGATGGAAAATTCGGCAGATCTTAGCATGCCTGCGTAGGCTCCATCTATAGAGAATGGTTGGTTTTTGACGTAAACTAAAAATATAAATGTTAGGTACATGCTTAAAAACCAACCAATTCTGTTGAAGTTGTGTCACGCATAAGTACGTTACACTAGTTACAAGAGAAATCATTCCCAAATACCCAGTGAGTTAACTGAGGGTACCGGGAGTCGGGGGTCCCAATTAGAGGGGAAGTGGAAAAAGTTTGGCAGCAAACATTGTGACTCCTTTGGTGTTAAAATTGTCTATGGGCGGCGGCAATCGCTTACCATTATATTTATGATCCGTCTGTTAGATGATGATGAGATGGATTAAAAACCCCTCATTTAATGAACTGATTCACATGGGAACTACACAAGTCTCTAGGTGATTGGGAGCACGGGTAATGGTCCCTATTGTGAATGTTAGCGGGTAATTTCGTGTGTTAATTAACTGCTGGTCTAGGCAACTAAACTGCTAATATGTGTGGAATAACTAAAACGAATAAACAGTATGGTAATGCGATGGTGGAGTGTTAATCGCGTTCAGATCAGAACTTTACCTATATTAGTGTGAAGAAGATGAGGAAGAAGTAGAAAATTTATTTACAAAAGAAGAAAAACTATAATTCCTAATATAAACTAAAATAATAAAATATTAAACCAATGACTGAAAACTTTATAAATGATATAGAACAAGTTTATCAAATTCATCTAAAATTGAGCGTTTATCACAATGCCCGGACAATGTGATACATGCCCAATATGAGAAAGCTAATATGATAGTAATTATTTCATTTATGACATTGACCGGGCGTTATCTTCGTCATAAAGACCTTAGAATGAGAGTAAACGCATTCGAAAAAGGACGCTATTTTGAACCAATTATGGATTAGAGTCGAAAATAAAATTACATCGACGGCATGCTCGAAAATTGAAAATACTATTATTGACACCGTTATTAGGATAACTTTTTTCAAACGCTTTCCAGTATGCAATAGTGTATCTAGAGATTTTATGATCGAAGAGCAACTTTTGTTAATATAAATATAAAATAAAACGGTTACATGCCTGTACTCCAGTTATAATAAGTAATAAGGCTGACCTGGGCGTATGCGGCGGCGAGAACAGGCCGTACACGGTCTCCAGCTCGTCCGTGATGCTGGTGTACTCGTGCATAGCGAGCAGCAGCGAGCGCGGCGTGTTGCCCACGCGCGAGCGCCCCGCCGGGATGCCCGCCGCGCCGCCCGTCGCCTCCCACCCGCTCTCGCGCCCTGGGGAAGGGATGGCAATGAGAGAGAGCCCATACTAGCGTCTTTTGAGCGTCGGCGTCTTGCCGGCGACCACCCAACCCACACGTTTCGGGACGCAACGCCAAAAAATCCTAGTGTGGGGAGGTCGCCGGCAAGACGCTGACGCTCTAAAGATCCTAGTGTGAGGAGGTCGCCGGCAAGTCGCTGACGCTCAAAAGACCCTAGTGTGGGGAGGTCACCGGCAAGACGCCGACGCTCAAAGACGCTAGTGTGGGGAGGTTGCTGGCAAGACACCGACTTTCAAAAGACGCTATGTGGGGGAGTCACCGGCAAGACGCCAACGCTCAAAATACGCTAGTGTGGGGAGGTCGCCGGTAAAACACCGACGCCCAAAAGACGCTATGTGGGGTCTCTCTGAGATGACTATTACCATCAAACCCCGCTCTATAACCTATTAATTCAAAACCCACTCTATATCAACTGTTAAGTGGTAGTGTGCTATGTACATAAGAGCCCACACTAGCGTCTTTTGAGCGCGGCGTCTTGCCGGCGAGAGATGATTGAGATTACTATTATTACCACTTATTCAACGCCCGCACTATACGAGTACCAACTGTTAAGTGGTAGTGCGGTATGTACAGTAGTAATTGACACTTAAGTAAAAATATTGTACCTTATTTTAATAACTATAGAGACTATCCATTCTTAAGATAATGAGCATTAAGGTTTTAAACGACGTCTTTTAGTGCGGTAGTAAGCTAAGCTTTTAGCCTAATATCGCGTTGGGTTACACAAAATAGGGTCGTCAGTTTAAGCGAGCAGACATCGTAAGTTCATGACATGTGTTTTCCCTCGTACAGTCCTGGGTTTTTTAGGCAGGGCGTGAAACGGCATCTCAGCAGTCCTGGCACAAAGGTAGGCCAGGCAGCCAGCAAGTTTTTGAGCCACTTACTTTGGGAGTAGGTGGATGTTAGTGATTCTATCCAATATTAGCCGACTAGAAATAAGGATTAAATTTTTCGACATATTTTTGGCGTTATTTCTTGCACGTTTTAGGGCATACGATGAAACTCTTCATTTCAATAACTAACAGCCAACCACCATAACTGGAATAAAATACTTACGTCTTGCATTTGCCATATGCGGGCTGGCAGAATATCTTCTTCTTTTCATGTGACCTGTTATAAAGTGTTTTGCAAAGTACAGTGAATAAAATATGTATGTATTAAAGGTTTCGCTTTTTGGTTAGTGTAGTTTTCTATTTCTTTGATGCATAAGCTGATATTATAGTTACCAAATCCACATTTAGAATGCTGGATTATAGACCAAATATGTTTCAAGTCAGTGTATAATTCCCAGTTAAGTCTGGGGTACGCTTAGACCATGATTCGGGATTCAAGGGAGTCTTAGTAACTAAGACTTAGTTACAGGAACTATCCGAAAGGTTTTCTTACGATGTTTTCCCTCACAGCGGAAATTATGGTAGAAATACGCACATAGATTGTAAAATCATGAGGCGCATCCTCGACTTCGAATCTACGAGCTCCCGTATGGAAGGCGCGTTTTTATCCACTGAACTATCATCGCACATGTAACATGTAAGTAAGTGGGTACCTAAGCTATTTGTTGGCTAGAACTACTTTACTAACTCTATATCAAGAACTTCATATTCAAAGTTGACGTGTATTAACATACCAAAGGGGTCCTGAGTACATCTGCGTGACCTCTGCTGGGCATGACGTGCTTGATATAATGCTGCTTAACATATAGATTGGACTGCGGTAAAGCATTTTGGTATTAGCATCGGTCACTTCGTAAATTCAAATCCAAAAATGGTTTATTCAATTTAGGTCAGATACAGAACGCTTATGAATGTCAAAATGTTTACCAATGGTTCGGATTGTAGTTTTCTGTCAAGAAGATACCAGCAAGAAACTCAGTATTTGCACTTAACAAATAATAATTTACAAATTTTCACTGGTAAATAAAGTACCGCTTCAGTTCGTGTCGTAGTTTTTTAGCAAGGAAAATATTTTTTAAAAATGAATACTTAGTAAAAAACTTTTAAAAAAATTGGCAGCGCACTTCTGACTCTACTGGTGTTGCAGGTGTCTATGGGCAGCTCGCTTACCATCAGGTGATCCGTCTGCTCGTCAACCTATCACATAGAAAATGTCTAAGTGTCTGGGAAAACAGGGATAATGAACCAACGTCCAAAGCAAGTGTTCAACACACTAATGTTTATCCAGAGTTGGAATATCTCACAACAGTGGATACATGACTACATCCACCTAAAACAACTCTCGTAAAACCTTTTTAGGACCCAAGAGTCGCAATTCAAAACAGCGCATTAACCGAGACTGATTAATTCAAATCTATTCTGGCTATAATCTAAAGTTCCTCAGTAATGTTATTCCGCAAATCCCGGGTGTTAGCAGAAAAGCTAGCGGCTAAGCAGTATGTTTAAGCCCTAGAATATCGTCGACGAGGGCGGTATCGTAATTTACTAACTTATTTAATAGCCGGTTTAACTGGCAACATAAACTTAGCGCTCGTTAAGAGTATTTTAATCTAAGTTACGGATATACACATTGACCACATTGTATGAATGTGAAACTTTTAACTTTCCG
Source organism: Cnaphalocrocis medinalis (assembly GCA_014851415.1). Classification (NCBI taxonomy): domain Eukaryota; kingdom Metazoa; phylum Arthropoda; class Insecta; order Lepidoptera; family Crambidae; genus Cnaphalocrocis; species Cnaphalocrocis medinalis. Next base: position 3,680,971 of record CM026290.1, on the reverse strand, counting down.
CGCCATTGGTCTCTTATTAATAAGTATGGAACTTTGTACATGTTTATTTAATTTTAAGATTTTGAGAAAGGAAAAAATCATGACTTGTCGAATCAAACATTGCTCGTCAAATGGTCTCCATAGGATTATAGAGAACAGCCGACGAACACTACGTCAAATATACCTACCTACTTAAATAAATCTCTTGCCATACCTTTACATGGTTCATGTATGTAGGTATACTCGTATGTTGGATATGATGCTATGTAATTTGTATACTGTACATATGGTGCAAGATTATTAATAAATAAAGGGTACTATTTAAACGAGCTTCTTTTTAATAGCATTTTTCGCCTCAGAAAATATATGTTACCTTCTAAATTACTAAGTCAGCCACAACCAATGCGCGTCTGAATAATAGCATATCAGCCACTAGTTATTTTATATGTAAGCCACTGTAAATATAACTCAGCATGGCAATTATTTTTTAGCATCTAAATTTGTGGTATGCATTCAAATAGCAAACTTCTAAATTAATAATATATGACACCAAAATAGTAATTATATTAGCTTCTAATTTAATAATTTAGTATGAATAAAATGTAACTCGTCCTATATTTATCGATCGTTAAATTTACCTAAAATTGTCATCGAATATTATATTAAAGCCACTATTATTATTACACATGAACTATTTAAGGCAACAACGCGACGATACTAACCGGCAATTGATTTATATTAATTGTGAGGATTATGGAAAACATTTAAAAAACAATCCAGCTATGAAAACAAAAAGGAAAGTATTAATATTTTTTTACTTATTTATGTAATAAATTCTTCCCACAAATCACAATGATTTTTATTGCAAAATTATTATTATTTGGCGCGTGTAAAAAATATTATTAGGTACGCATCTCAAAAAATTGTTAATGCATTCTTTATGTTTTCATAGCTGGATTTTTTTAAATATATCTCATAATCCGCACAATTAAAATAAATAAATTGGTATCGTGGCGATGGCACCTTAAGGACAGTCAAAGTAATACCCATTATTTATGATAATCAATTTGTGAATTGAAATACAATCATTTTTAGTAAGTAATAAATTTAAATAAGCACGTATATGTATGTAATTACGAATTTATAAGAAAAAGAAAATATGTATTACTGGCTTATTAATGCCGCTCGCGCTTAAGTTAGCCTTCCACGCTTTCTTTTCAGTCCAATCACTGTGTTTTTACCTCCAATACCGGATTGCTAGGCCGATCAGATGCGTGCCAATTGCTGTCATGTCACGCACTGGCGCCAAATCATAGGTATAGTGGCTATTTTCTCGATAAATGAATATGAAATATTATTTTAGATGTTAAGTTACAATATTTTAATGTTGAGCATTGAAGCTTGAATGTATTATTTTTGAGGACATTGTATTGAAGCTGTAGAACTTAATATGGTGATGAGTTACAAAATCCGTGGCTGAGTTAGTAAATTAGTTTGCAATATATAAATCAGAAGGACAAGTTAAATTAATGGTGGATATTGATTTGATGCTTTCTTTAACCTTTTTAGTGGCCGTTGTAAAGAAGATGAATCAGTTAATTAAAGGCTAAGTAATTTTCCCGATGCTTAGTTATTAAATAAGAAGTTTGGGTGTGTGGCCAAATAAAAATTTTGTGGCCATGTTTATTATTTCTCATAAATAAATGTGGTCCTATTTACAAATTGTTCAAATACATAATAGATCCGCTGATTGTTACCAACTTGTACCTGCAGCAGTCTACAACATACTTACCTGTTGCTGGAAAAAGTTTACATTAGGTACATTGCATATCAAACAATAGGAAACCTAGTTTGGCTTAAGCCTACTGACCACATAAACAGCTGTTTACGAGGACAGTAACCCTAATGGACGACGTACTAACGCACGCTTTCGTCAATTGGGTATTTGACTAATCTCGATTTAGTAAAAAATATTGATACTCTATCAAAATATTGGTAAATAAGAACCAATGGCCAACATTTTCAGTTAAAAATATAACATCTAGCTGGTTTTGTGAGCATTGAAAGTTTCATGGGCAAGTCCATTTTTAAAGTATAAAATTAAAAAAAAATAATTATATCATTGAACTACCCGTACATTTTTCATCAACTTTTATTATAAAACCATATACTTAAACGAAACATTTGATATAGCTACCATATAAAATTTACTAGACGCGCATACAGAAGGTTGAATCGTGACGTCACGATTCAATAGCCATTTGTATAGAGCGTTTTTGGGTTTGCCCAAAATACGTGCTCTTAAAGTTGTGATATCTCAGGTAATTCAAATGAGAATCAAGTGATTCTTTCAACGATGTTTCTTAAATTGAGGCGTCTTTTGATTAAACACATAAAAAAAAATTGTCAAATACCCAATTGACGATTGCTTGCAGCTCGCGTCCACGGAGCGGCAACGCGCAACGTTTCATGCGGTGCACATGGCAGCGTGGACGCAGTTATGTATGGCGTTAACGTGTGACATCCATTCGGTCAGTGACGATTTTGGAACAACAGGTGCTAGAACTGCGTGTAAAAATCGATAGATGGCATACTGTTGGACTGAGGCTCAACTTAAACCGTATCGGTGGTTTCATTCGTGAAATTGACATTACGAAATTATCGCGTTCAAAAATTACTAATCACTCTGGTGGACTTTAGTCCTGCCATCTAGCTAAATTTTTCACTACCAATAGTCCTTATTATTCTAATTCTAAAATTATTAGTTGCTTACAAACTCAAGTGACTAACCAGAAACAGAGTTGTGCGTGGAACCGGCGTCGACCGCAGAGTTGTCGGGCTCCGAGTGCGTCTGGCTGTGCTGCCTGCGCGGCGCCAGGTGATGCGCGGACGTGTGCCCTCCCATGCCGCAGTCGTTCCCGCCTTCCGACCTCCTGCCAATCGACAACGCGCATTTTACCAACTGTTGATAACATTTTACCAACTGATGGTAACATTTTACCAACTGATGGCAGCATTTTACCAACTGATGGCAGCATTTTACCAACTGATGGCAGCATTTTACCAACTGATGATAACATTTTACCAACTGATGGGAAAGTTTTACCAACTGATGGTAACATTTTACCACCTGATGGTAACATATTATCAATTGGTGATAACATTTTACCACCTGATAGTAATATATAACCAACTGACGGTATACCTATTTAAAATGAAGTCTATAAAATTTTGTGTCAGTGCCTTGGTCTAATAATGTTTGCAATGTTATCTCCATCAAATAATATGTCAATACCTGTTTTTATTGATCTGACAGGCAGTCAGTAATGTACACTGACTGCCAAGCTCAGAGAACCAATAAAAATGGTAAAAAAGTGACATTTGATGGACATTTACCATTTCGAAAGATGTATTAAATTATTATTTTATGTATAAAGTAACTGATGTGAATATTCCGAGTAGGTATTTAGATTTTAATTCATTTATGATAATAGTAAAAGTAATTGCGTGAAGAAGAAAAGCAGATAGTTTTAAATTAAATATTTGCAGTCTCATCTGTGGTGAATTCTGAGTAAACTGTGTTATTTCACTCCAGTATAAAATAGAAAAGATAAGTGCCATAAGTGATAACTGATTATGAAGATATATTATGTATTTGATATTTGTAGAATTTAAAGAAAGTCGTTACACACAGTTAACTTAAAATTAAGGTAAGTAATAATTACTATGTAAAATAATTACTTTAAAGACACTACACTAAGTGCAAGGAAAAATAGAAAAATACTGGTTTTCAATAAAATTACAGTTTCAAGAATTCCTTTGCCCAAATCATGAGATTGAGAATCATCCTTTCGTTTTCCAGACAATGTAGCACCTGTAATATTTGTAATAAACACATAACCGCCAAATGCGTAAGTTAGTACTGCAATACCTTCTATAGATTTGCCCTAGAAAACAGTGCATTAAAACTAATAAACAGATTTGGTGTTGCCGATCTGTATTCCAAAACGACACGCTTAATACAAATTCCGTTTTCGATTAGATTGAACACAAGCAAGTTTGTTAAAAGATTTAAGATTGGTTTTTACTTAATAATCTAACCACAAATTAGTTTAAGTACACATAACTTAATAAGTTACGTAAATATAGAGTTTTGAAATTCGAATACATTGTTTTTCTATAATTAACTTACCTTAATAAAATTTTATGTTGGTAAAAGAAGAATCAAAACCTTACTTTTTTGGAATGATAGTAACGACGCTATAAATAGTTGTAAAAGCTTATCAACATAGGATTTAGTGGTCGACCATTTTTTTTTTTTTTATGTTAGCCTATATTGTGGATGGAGATGGATAGAGATCGATGGAGGGACTCGGGGGAGGTCTTTGCCCAGCAGTGGGACAATATAGATCGACCATATCCAAAAAAAATTATGTTTTGTGATAAATTACGAAAAAGTGTGTGTACAGCTTTAATCGTATTTACAGTAGAAAAAAAAATTGCTCGTGTGAAAAGAAATGGTGCGACAGTCTGTTAATGGCATCTTATTATACAAGTGAGAGTAGGCACTGTCCTAGATGACAGGGACAGCAAGATACTTGACGTATTCCCGCTGTCCACCCCAGTTGGACGGACAGTGACACAAATGTTTCAAAAATGCTCGCTATCCACCCTTTTTCGGTACAACGTAGGGGTGGACAGCGAGATTTTTTAACATTTATGTCACTGTCCACCCAGGGCATATAATCAGGGGTGGAAAGCGGGAATAAGTCCATGCTGTATAACAATAAGTACATTAAACCTCTGTTAAAATATTTATCTACCAGTAGGTTTAATGTATACTACCGTAGTTTTTCGCTGTCTTTTCACAGGACGCTGTCAAGCACATATAATTTCCCCGGTGTCAGCTACTTTGTGATGGTGTTTAACACTAAAGCACTACGTCTAACTACGACTATGCAGAAGCTAAGCCAATCGCCATATGAGTCTATTTGACTTACTGTTTCCACAACCGTCTCCTAACAGATGCAAGAAAGTAACAAAAAATCAAAATTATAAGAACAATCATGGCGGTGATAATTTTGTATACGACTGTGCGTATTTCGTTGGCCGATCTCGTGAAAAAAGAAAAAAGATGGATTCACATACAGGACGCTTTAAAATTCCCATTAGTTCCATTAAAACCTACGGTGGCTAAAGTAATATTTCCTGGAGTAGGTACTCAATAAAATACAAGTAAGTGAGATCGTAAAACAAATACTTGAACAGCAATTTATTCTAATTCTACACGTGAAAATCTAGTTGTATGTGACTTTATACTAGAGAATTATATGTTTTAGAAATAATCACGAACAATAAGACTAGGTGTGTGTGTCTAAATAATAACTAACTATATTTATCAAAAAGTGCATTCTATCAAAAAAAGAGAAAACTACGAGTTCTACCAAAAACTATATTATTACGCACTTACTACTTTGACGACTTATAAGAGAATATTCTCTTTGGGGACCCTTTTGTATAGGTACACTTAAGACTTTAGCCAGGGTAAATAAATTGCACCGAAGCGACTTGCTGTCTGATCTACATGACCAGACACATAAACGGACATTCAATTATGGATCACCCAACAATTATGTATATTTACAAACAAAAAGTAAATATAAGTAATAAATATACTTATCTTTATACATATGACATATGCACAAGGTAAAGTGTCAAGCCAACATTAACAGAACTAACGGGAATAATCCTTTTGTTGGGGGCATGAGGATGGTACTATCGACAACAAAACGACACAGCTCACATGCTAATGGATGAGTCGTTGTGGCGCTAATGCTTACTCAAGTGATTCCTAGCTTGAGCTGTAGTGTGTATTTCATTTCCAATGTCGCTGTAACTCTACAATACCAACAACTTGATAATAGTATGAGAGCGATCGCGTGTGGAAAATCCGCTAGATGGCGTGTAGTTTTAGACTGAGATCCTATTTCAACAACATTGGTTGCTTCGATCGTCAAATATTCATTTTGACATCATTATTCCGGTCATAAATAACCCACATCTTTGATGAACAGCAAGTCTACAGCGCGCCATCTAGAGGATTTTTCGCAAGCGATAGTCTTCCTTTGTGCATCTTCTGAGTACAAACTACTCCGACGTAAACAATTTAATCTTGATATCGAAAACGACTTATATTTTGACGTCACTCTTCTTGTATTCATATTTTCAGCGATATGCACTTGTGAATGAGTTACCATAAATATCCAAATTATTGAAATTACCCTATCAAAAACCTGTCAGGCCAAGTGTAAACAAATACAAAATAATGACACATATTATCCTGCACAGGTAGTTTGCAGTACTTAAGTACTTAGGTACTTTTGAAGAATCTTCATCCATACAAAGGTCAGTCAGTAAGACACACATTTCAAAACAGAGTAGTACACTGTGGTTTTTTATACGTGTTAAGTACAAGCTTCTCGAGGGTTCAATTCTTCTTTAAACAATCCCCAAAAAACTAAGGATAAAAATATAACATCACGTCTATGGTATGTAATGGAGTAAGAAGACATTTCAGACGTTTTTCAAGTAAAAATATTATTATCGGGAGTAAAAAAGGACTTTCCTTACTTTCAGGAAATACTTATGCAGTCAAACCGGTTCACAAAACTGAGGTACCATTAAAAATGTGATAAAAAAGCACAGTGTACAAAAATAGTCAAAACTTCATCACCAAATAACGATTAACACCTAAAAGAATATGTTAAAATCTATGTTAGTCAAAAGCCTTGTATTGTTGTGAGGTTTGAGAACATACCGCCTCGTGTTGGCGGTGCGGCGCGTGCCCGCGGAGGTGGTGCGCGGGCGCAGGCTGTGCAGGTCGGCGGGCATCTCGTGCACCTCGGGGAGGAACGCGTCGTCCGTGTGTGTCGACGGTACTGAAAAGGGCATTGCTTTGAAAGGTGCATAGTTGTCTTCATCAGACAGGCTCCAGGGTGTAAGATTTTTTTTTTTTTTTTTTTTTTTTTTTAAGTGGTGTTTTTCAAGTTATGTTTATTTGTGTTCGTTCTCATCCACTGTTAGTATACGCTACAGTTGCAATTGTCCTTTCGGTGCAACAAGGGCTGTTACCCTGCTATTGTATACAGGTGGGGTGTCAGGGAGGTGAGGAACAAAGGGGATGAAAAGGTTTTTGGGAAGCAAAGTTAAAGATAAGGGGACAAGTAAGAAATAGTTCACAAGAGGAAAAGTTAAAGGAGGGATAGAGTTGGGAAAGGAGCAATGAGGAAGTGAGAGGGTGACACCTCACGTCCCGTAGTCTATTTGGTCGTTGATGCGGGCCATCATCGACTTTATTCGTGGGCACTGTTTGGTGTTGATTGCTGTGTGATTTAACTCACCAGCGGCGCCAGTTTTGGTGTTGTATTTGGCGCAGTTGTAACACTTGCGCTTGGCAGGGTCATCTTTGTGCGGGCAATTGGCGAGTTGGTGTCCCTCGCTAGCACAGTGGGCACATGGGTGGACTTCATTGGTACACTTGGACTTGGTGTGACCATATTGGAGACAAGTGTAACACTGGACGAACCGACTGAAGTCCTCCACGTGCACACGGTTGTGGTCAATGTTGACCTTGCCTTGCGCAAGTAATTTGTTACGAGTGTGGCAGTCGACCTCGATAACCGCATTAAATAACTTTTCATTGCGATTCGAAGTGAGGAAGCACAAGCGCACATGTCGGACGCAATTTTGAGTTTTCACTACTTCCTCTATTTCATCTCGCTGGATCTCTTTAGAGATACCTTTGAGGATCAAGAGCGGTGAGCGTCGCTTGGCTGGCTCAGCTTCGAATCCCTGGGTATTGTTAACACGCTCGATGGTTTTATGGCAGTGTTCCAATTCGTCGAACTCAACACGGATTCTTCCGTTTGAGACGGGCACTATTTTCGAGGGGGCAAAAGTCTCCTTACGGAAGGAGATGGACTTCTTCCATGCGGAGACAACCTCTTGCGGTTTCGCAGGACGAGTCATCAGCTGTGACGATGATGGCCGGTTTGGTTCGGGGCATAGGTTTTTGGGGGCCACCAGCAGTGACTGAGGCATACTGAAGGAGAAGTTGTCGATGTTGGAGGGGAATCAGCAGAGGGGAGACGACCGGCGAGGTATTTAATTTCGTCGCGGATGTTTTCCAGGTCTTCTTGGATGGACTCAGTGTGTTTGGCGAGGAGTCTTTCGACGTTATAGGTTGTGTTCTCTACCTCTGCGCCTATTTGTTTGACAAGCTTTCTAGGCTCAACCCGCATAACAGTTCCCTCTGACATCATTTTCTCCACTATGGACTGATTCAGGGAATTGTTTGCGGAGGCTTGTTTTTCTCTCGGCAGGAGATCAAATTGGAGGTTGTTGAGCGCCTTGGTTAAGAATTCGGTGCATTGGAGAATTACATTCTTATTCTCCTTGGTGAGCGATTTGCCGTAAGTTACTGCGTACCTAATGGTCTCGACCACTTCTTTGCTAACGTCGCAAAATTGATTGCCTGAGCAATAATCGTCATGAGTCTTGTTAAACTCAGGGGGCGGTCCTGGGTCCGGCTGGGATGGTCCCGGGGTTGACGTTGCGAGGGGTTTATCCTTCTTGGGTGGCATGGCTAAGTAACCAAGTCACCACAAGGAGGCATAGGGTGTAACAACCGATTTACACTGAAATTCGACACTGATATGACGGAAAAATATATGTTTTTATTTATTTGAGGGGTGAAGGGGATGAAAATTTGGGGTTAATTACAAAGAATATGGAAGGGGTAGTTGGGGGCTATTCACTAGTATTTTTAGTTTCGGGGAGCTATGGGTATTGAATTTTTAAGAAATTTTTGAAAAATTTTTATGGAACTGTAGGAAGTGCGAACTGTAGTAGAAAAAGTCCACCTAAGGTCGGTAATTTTTCCATACAAAATATTTTTCCGAAAATTTCAGAGTCGAATAACTTTTAAGATTTTAGGGGTAGGGGGATGAAAATTTAACTGGGGGTAGAACTAATTAGGGGGAACAAAACTGCAAAAGAATTTGGAATCTAAATCTAAAATTGGAATTTTGGCGAATTTTTGAAAATTTGACTAAGCTATTGAGATGATGTCCGGATGGTATCCAACTACTATGGGTGAAAATTTACTAAGTCCCGAAAAGTGTTTTAATTCTGTAAAAAATTTATTTTTGGGGGTAGGTCCCTTAAGAAAGGGGGGATAGTTAGGGATAATTCCAGAGCTATTTGGTGCAAAAGTAGAGCAGCGTAGGGTCTCTAGAAGTGATTCCCAGGGTGTAAGATTATTAGTGTATTGGTAAATCACCCTCTTTTTTACTGCCTCCGTAAAAGAATGGCTAAGAGTGTTGTCTCCAAAATCTTGAGCTCGAAGGAAAACTGTGGGGTACCTTTAATAATAAAAACAAGATCCATCATTTCTAGGTACTGTCTTATTACTGTCCGAAGACGCCTGGCCGGCGTCACTAAGAGATGTATCCCGATTAACCGTCCTCTTTTCATCTTACCGTGTTATTGCAGACCCGGATGCGTCCAAAGCTGCTGTCGCTTCGATGCCATGATAAACCATGATTCAGGATTTGGTGAGTCTGGTATTCTTCGCGGTTGCGAGGTTTTTTACACACATAGATTTGAATCATCCAGAGGTGCATATTACTCGTATTAGAATCATTAATCTCTCGCATAGAAGCCGGTTTGTATCCACTGGCCGTCCCGTATGTCAGTCCATTATTTAGCTTCCCATTCCATTAATCGCTTTAAGTCCTGATGACTAGCACGCCTGGTAAATTGACATAGGTAGACATGGAGTCCGCCAGCATCAGACGAGTCTCACTTTTAGTACAATCCATTCGGCTTACCTTTTCTCTCATCACTCGGCTCGGTTCTATTGCTGTCCGAAGACTTCTGCCTGGCCGGAGTGACCGGGGGCTGTGTCCTGATGACGGTCACATCTGGCCCGGCCGCGCTGCCGCCCGACGACGTTGATATGGAGTCGGCATCAGGGGCCTTCAGTACCGGAGCTTCAGACCCTGAGTGGGGCAGCTCGTCCTGATTACAGAAACAAGTAGATGTAGCAATGGTTTATGAACTTAAAAGCAGTAGGTAGGTACTAGGTAGTGATGCAATCCTTTTCATCGTTGAATAATAGTTTCAGTGATGAAATGGCATCAGTCCCATGTTTCTATATTAGTTTGAACAGGTAATGCATCACAAAGGTGTGATGGTATTACAAATTCAACATAGAGTATGGACCGTGATGCATTGAATTAGTATTTGCAAGTTCACGTATCTGACCAATGAAGTAAATTTGAATTTAGCGAGCAACCGGATAACACTATTTGCCCCTTTGACGCGATCTAATTTTAAATTTCGTGAACATTACTCTCATTTGTCAGTTAAACGAAAGTACCCAATGCTATTTACCCGAATAGAAACTATCCTCGAAAGTAAGTGAACACTATTTCGGAGTATAGGGAAAACATTGCAAAATAGTCAAATAACAGAGCAAATTATAATGGCATACAACATCTAGGTATAAAACACATATGAGATAGAAGTAGGTATATGCAAACACGGCGATGCGACATGACTAACATCAAGTTTAGTGTAGAATTAGATAGTAAAGACACGTGGTAGAAGAATAATTTTAATATAGGCGTTGTTCCTACATTTAACTGTGTGCATTAGCTTTATTTAGTAAGGACGGGTCGGTTGTGATTCGCGGAACAGTGTGTGCTCAAGAAACTGAAGCCACCCAAGATTTTTGCTATTCAAGAAACAATATCAGTTCTGAAAAAGTGATGACAGAGTACTACTACTTACTTTGCAAAGTAAGACATTAAAAACAAAGTGTAGGTTAGAGCCGAATCTCTGGCTCTAACATTAGTGTAGTTACGCGCACATAATGACTTTTGTCAGTCAAAATGATAAGGCATTGTCACCGCACGCATGCAGTTTTACAATACTCGAATGTCATTTCAAACCTTCGTTTGCTTCGGTCGTTACGTTACGGGCTTGTCGCCTACTCCTGCGGACAAAAAGTCACCCACGAGTCACGTGTACAAGTGCGCGCACTCTCATAATGATACATGCATTCGGTAACAATAATGATATTGACGAAACATTAATGCACATAAGTCACCACGTATGCACCTGTAGAAGTGTAGATATTTAAGTCGCGATGCAAAAATACGGGTTACGAATAAGTTTGACGTCTGACGGCTTCTGAACGGACGAGCCGATATTGGTTTTGTTTTTGTGGCTTCGATAAATCTGGGTGGCTTCAGCGTGTGGTGTGGGCACAATAGGGTCGCTTACATCGGAGGGCTGCGAGACGGCCTCGTCCTCCTCCTGCACTGGGCGCACGACGAAGCGCGCCGCGCCCGCGTCACTGTCCGACAGCGCCTGCGGGCGCGCATCGCTGTCCTCCGCGCCGCAGATAGAGCGTACAGAGGGTCCGCCGTGGTCGCCCTGTGACCACCCATGCCATGAGAACTTTTTTATAGTTTAATGTCTTCTTTCCTCAGAAACGGTTTGCACAAGGTTGGTGTTGGTGGGAGCCGGGTGTGGTGCGGGTCGATTAAAGTAAGAGTGTTTGATGAAATGAATGATGATGTATTTTTTTTATTGTATTCGTCTATGGACGGTATTGCTATGCCTCAATGCATAAAAAGAAGGGCTGTCTAAGGCTTCAGTTAAAGTGGTCAAAGCCATTTATTGGCTGCCACTGAATTTAAGTATAAGCAATTATGGGAATTTCGAGTGCTATAATCCTCTGACCCATCTAATCATTGTATTTGATTTTTTTTTCATTGAATACTATTATTAATTAAGCGAGTATCATTGCTTCTACAATACACTTGGACAATGGATTAACTAAGGACTATGCGTAAACGCATAATGGAGCGGACCTTCTGTACCTTCACAATTTGGATTGCCACATGGATTACAACACATAAGCAGAACTTCGAGCTGGATTACGGACACATCAATGTACACAAGTCTGTCAAACTTGAATTAATTCTCACCTGAATATTAATTTGAAATTTAATATGATATTAATTTAATTTTCTCATACAAATACAAATACAAATACAAATATTTTTATTGCCATATAAACAGGGTGTTTACATTTTCTGTAGATGTTAACAAAATACATAAAGTTGCTTGGTGCCTGTTTAGCTATATTCAATAGCATGCAATTTTTGGTATGACACATAAGTAAAGGAATATTCTTAATAATTACACCTAAACATCTTTTCTTACTTACCTAATATTAACATATATATTTTTTTTATATGACCTAAATTAAACTATGCATCGTACCTAACTATAAATTTATTTATACAACAATACATTTATTTATTTTTCAAAGAATTATTTTGGTTGTTCGTTTAAAAATTCTTTCACAGAATAGAAAGAATGCTCTAGTAGCCAAATTCTTAAGACTTTTTTAAATTGGTATGGTGGAAGTAATTTAATGGGATTTGGTACTTTGTTGTAGATTTTAATGCACATCAGTAACAGTTTCTTAGGAATCGGCTAGTATTTGGAGCTATGTCAATGATTAGATTATTAGGATTTCTAGTATTTCTAGTGGTGAAGTTTTTGGCTAGTAAAATAAATGTTTATTCTGCGCTACAAAGTAGCAGTTTCTAGTATGTAGATGCAGGGGAGTGGCAGTATATTTAATGATCTAAAATATGGCTTACAGGATACATCGGGGGCAATGTTTACAGATAGCCGGATGCAACTTTTCTGTGCGACAAACACTGATTGGACGTCTGCCCCATTTCCCCAAATTAAAAGTCCATACCTAATAACCGACTCCACATACGCGTAATATGCAGTGAGGGCGGTGTTAATATTCGTTACTTTGGTTAATTTATATAGAGCAAACGCAAATCTATTTATTTTGGAACATACTTTTTCTAGCTGTTCTTTCCAAGTTAGTTTTGGATTTATGATTAAGCCTAAAAATGTTACTATGTTTGTATTTGTGAGTGTATGACCCTCTAAATCTATTGTAATCAATTGGTTATGGAAGTTGTTGAAGTTCATCAGTTTTGTTTTTTTGTAAGTTAATTTGGAGGTTATTTTTCTTTAGCCAGTTGATTATGTGTTTGAGTGTGTGAGATATGTCGGTTTTATGTCGCTCTAATGTATGTATTTTGTCTGTGTTAACTATAATTGATATATCATCGGCAAAAAAGAACTGTTTTGTGATTTGGTAGTGTCGGGTAAATCATTTATGTAGAGTAAGAATAAAAGTGGTCCAAGAATACTACCTTGCGGAACTCCATACTTGTTTTGTAGAAGATCTGATCTAAAAGTTGAATAATTGATCTAGTGCCTGTTTTAACTATTTGATTTATTTCAACACATTGTAATCTATTAATTAAGTAAGATTTCAACCAATTTAGTGCTGGTCCTCTGATTCCATTTACTTCCAGTTTTTTTAAAAGTAATTCATGACTCACTAAGTCAAAAGCTTTTGACAAATCTAAAAATATTACAGTTGTGAATTGTTTATTATTTATATTTTTAAAACATTAGATATTAAGTTAAAAGCCGCGTGTGTAGTTGATTTATGTTTTTGGAAACCATATTGATTCGGATTCATGACCTGATGTTGTTCAAAAAAAGAA
>CM026290.1:3543033-3667213 GCA_014851415.1 Cnaphalocrocis medinalis | reverse complement strand
AGCGAGATGGCGATCGACAGGAATATGTCCTTGTCTAAAGGGCTTGCCATCATAAAAAAAACCTTTGTGGTAAAACTTACGCAAAGTTTATATTTCTTCTTCTGGGGAACTTTCAAAATATTGAATAATTTAAAGGAATGATACGTTGGAATAATAATGTCTTTTTTATTTTTTAATTTTAAACCATGATAAACGAACTAGTTTTATGTAAAAGTCGGTGGATATGGTAGTTTTAATTATAATAAATATGCAACACTTGGCGTCTGGACATCACCAATATGGCGGCGGCAAAAATAATTTGAATGATTGTATTATTGTGACGACAAATAAAATGTAAAAATTGTGCTTATTTATTTAATAATGGTTCTCACTTGTTGTGTGATAGGATGCAAAGTGAATCATATAAAGTTGCGGTGTATCTTTTAATAAGTAAGTGTTTAGTCAAAGTTTTATTTTTGCATTGAGTAGGGTGTCCCATTTCGCTTGTCATCTAAAGACTGGATTTTTTACTGTTTCAGATTTCCAAAGAATGAAGAAATTAAAAAAAGGTGGCTTACCGTCATACCGGGAAAAATTACTAAACAAGTGATTTTCAAACGTTTCTAATGTAAGTCCAACCTTTAGATGATGATCAGTTCATATAGATAGTGCATTCGCATATAGTGCTAATGCAATAAAATGTAAATTTTCAAAACTGTATTTTATATTTATGAAAATGTAAAATTTCTTCTAAGACTGAGACTCAATGCTCATAAAATTAATACTTGAGTGAAACATGTGAGACATGTAAAGCAATATAATATTTTGTTAAATTAAATAATGCTTTTATAAAGACACCGGGTTTTCATTTATTTCAAATTTGCATTAGAGAGATTTGATCCCCTAAGATCTAGTCTACCTGTTACTGGGATCAAGTCTCCCAGAATAGGGGACAATTGATCCTTTTGGAGAGTTCTGGGAAAATGCAAAATATATATATATGAAGCACTAATAAATATAATAATCAAATAATGAGGAACAGTAGGTAGTTAACAAAATTGCCTACCTATGTACGTTTTGTTTTTATAGAACTAACAATGGGGATCAAGTGTCCCCAGTTTCCCCAAGAGTTTGTGAAAAAAATTAAATTTAGTCAATATTCTTGCTCCTTAGAACCTTCAAATCGCAAAGTGTGTACGTTTGTATGAATAATACGCTATGGCCGGTTAAATGTGCCGCAGAGTGTATTATTATAGGTAGGTAAATAGAAAATCTAATAGGGCTAGCACAAACTTTTCGAAAAGTCGGTAGTCTCTTCGTATCGTACGTATACATAATAAGGAATTTTAATTTGGAACTTGTGTTTTTTTCATACAAAATTGCTCATAAATAGGTACTCAAACGATACTTTGAAACGTTCGTGCTAGCCCTTCTAGTTTGAATGGGCTTCACGAGTTTCCTAGAGAAAGCGATGTCCGACTCCCACGTGGGTGGACTGAGTTTGACAAACAATAATTGTAATCGAAAATCTAAATCGTGTGGTCACCTTATTAGAGTAGGATGCCAATCAAGTTATAAACATCTCACGAGGCTCGAATGCAAGTAATGAGTACGCCATCTAGTTTTATATACAATATCTTTGGTTCCCATATATTTTGACATTTTGAATTCATCAAATTGACATGATATGTAAATTTTGACAGATGCAAATTTGACAAATAGGTTGCATTTGTCAAATAGTTTAATTAGAATAATTAGAAATCTGAATTTAGTTTAGGTTCATGCAAAGAGTGTCACGTTTACTAAAACATAAGGTATTAAGTTAGTAGTCCCCAAATCATTTAGTTGCAAAGCTTTTTCGATCTTTTTCCATATTACTAAACAACATTTACTATTTCATCATAAAATAATGTGAATATTACTATAAAAAGCTCTAAATAAATCTAATTATATAATTCATGCATTATTTTTTGGTCAGACTGTTACTTAAGCAAAAAACAGTTAGTTATTAACTTACCGAATCAGCCCAAAATTTGGTGATCGGCGCCGTAAAGAACTCATATATCTTTTTCCTCAGCCGCAGCGGCCTCATCCTCTTGTCCTCCGGGGCGTGGTGTTCCGGCAACTCCCTGTAGGACGGCTCCCACCCTATTTTACCCACTTTTCCGTTCTGATCCACGCGGGTTTCGCATTCGGCCCCTGAGCCAATCAACGCCTGCTTGAGTCCAGACAAATACGTATAAACATTACAACAAAATGTCCGCAGTTTAAAAAAGAATTAAAAAAGTAAACGTCACCGAATACGTTCGAAATTAGAATATTTAGAGTTTATTTCATAACGCACGTGCCTGTTAATTTGACGTAAATAGGGTTTGTTAAAAATCAATTTATAAACAACAGTATTTAGTTTAAGCTTTGCATAACAAAAACAAAGGAATTTTTAGATTTTTCTAAAACCTTCCTATATCGCTTGATTCAATTTTGGTTTCATTTAATTTCAAAAATAAATTAATGTTCGTATCATTATATGAAACTAACTGATGTTAGGATTTAAAGACATTTCCCTCCGTTTATCTGTTTCTCAATCAATCAATATCAACAATTAAATCAATGTTGAAACAATACAGTCTAATAGGTATTCTATGGAATTGTTTCATGCGTACTTTATTGTTTTACAGTAAGACAAAGCTGTTTTGGCATAAAGTGACATTGAAAGGGCGCTGTGAACCGTTGCATACCTGCATATGTTTAGAAAAACGTTGTGTAAAAAAGTATTAAAAAGACATCCGCCAATGTGACACTTGCTAAGAAAACAGCATTAGTTTTGATTTTTGACACGTGCCAAATTAGATTTGTCGTACTGTAAATAGGTACTATTTATGTCAAACTGACAGTTGTTATCGGCATCGTGTTAATGAAATAAACATGATTGCATTGCATTAGACGTTACGAAGTTAGTGAAGTATATGAGTATGTTAGATTAACTTTTTGACCGCCAAGCCATGCGTAGATATTAGGTTTTAATTGTGACTTGCACGCCAAGGGCAAACAAGTTATTAAAAGAAAATTAAACCACATGTTTTTAAAAAAAACAGAAACCCACAAATTTTAAAAAACCTTAAATAATTTGGTATTTTCGATTATTTTAACTACTTAAATATTAATATTACTTACATTAACAATATGTTGTCTAGCTCTAATTAAAAATTGACAATGCAGAGAAAAGAATCTAGCTTTCAATATGAGAAAATTCTACGTGCATATATCTAACACAATATGTCCGTAAGTCTGCAGGATCGCTTGAGTCTCCCCATAATTAAAACTAAAATCACAACAAGAGAGTATGACGTTTTGAGTACGTACAGCCACACATCAAAGTATACAAAACTGTCAAACTTCTTCAATTGATTTTTATCTTACTGTCATACACATTAGGTTGAACATCAATTGAGTAAATTTGACAGGTTGTGGTAATCTGATGTGTGTACCTGACTGTACTGACATAAATTTAAATTTATTCTGCATTTAAAAGTTATGGTCCTTGGCGTGCTGTCACCTCAAGCCGACAATGGCGGTAAAAAGTTTAAGCATAGTTAAGTTCCAAAAAGCGTTAATGTTAGGTAACAAATTGCAGCCAATATTAAGTTTAAGCCAACCTCCACTTGATCACTGAAGATGCTTACATAAAAAAGTAGATAGGGAGTAAAAGTTAGTATAAAGATGTAAGCGTCTCAAGACAAAATATACAAATAATACAAAACCACCGCCATCGATAGCTTAACATACAAACTAACTACTACATCGACGCAAGTTGATTGTTTTGAAATAAATTCCGTTTACAGTACTCCTCCAATTTTACCACAAGAAAAGGTAATTGAACAGTATGCATTATTCTTTATTGATATATTTATAAATACTAGATTTTTGTTACATCTAGATCAAGGGAGCAAATCTCGTGCACTCGACATTAAAGTCGAACTAAGAGATTTCATACATTCGTCCATACAAATTTCTAATTCGACTTCAATGTCGAGTCCACGAGAATTGCTCTTAAGGATACGCATCAGTCAAGCGAAAACTTACAGATTTCGTTTTCGACATCCATCATGTTTATTTTTTTAATGTCGAAAAATAGTATTATTTTTCATCTAAGTGGCCATTAAGATATAAACCTTTGAACTACCTATAATAAAGATTATTACTTATAACTTACAACTGAACCAACGGAAACCAAACTTTTTATTTCATTCGAAATTGTTATAGATAGGTGTATTTAACAATTTTGAATGAAATAATAAGTTTGGTTTCCGATCAGTTTATTTCCATGAATAAGTAGGTCCCTATATGTTGAAAATTCTATGAATACAATATGTCCGTTTAACATCGGTTGCTAGCTCGAATATACCTATTTAATCAAAAAAACTAAAGGTTCAGTTATTAAAGTTACATCGTCTCTTTTTAATAAAGCCAAATTGATTAATATCTCAAGATTCAATCAATTTTCTTGGAAGTCTCCTGAATTTTGGATGAGGTCGTATTTTCCTGATAGGCAGGTAGCGTGGTAAAATTCGAGGCGAGCCATAAACGGATAAGATCCATAAAGGCAGGGTACTAAAGGTGTAACTTAGGAGGCCACGAAGGATACGTCCACGGAAAAGCTATGGCTTTTATAACAATACGTATACATGGTGAGTCGAAACTGAACCTAAAATGAAGAAAAAACATCGATACAATAGTCGACGATTATTATTAAGTAGTGAAATTTAATATACAAAATGAAAATCAAGATTAATTCAATTTAAGTCCACAAAGTACACTTATGAATGTCAAAATGGTATCCGCTGGAATGTATGTAGTTTTCCACAAAAAAAAAAATACGCCAATATAAAACTTTGCAGTTACTCTTCAAATAAATTACAATTGTGTTTGCCGACAAAAAATAAATTATACTGAATTATTAATTTTAAATCAAACACATTTTTTCCAAAAAAAATATATGCGTTTTGATTTTGGCGTTATCCACTACTGCATTTTAAAGGAAAGTCTGTCAAATAGTTCATTCAATAAAGAATATCAATCGAATACAGCTTGTTAAAGCGGGAAGCGATTTCATTAAATAAGACGTGTACAAATATTCAAGTGATTTTCCGTGCACCCTGTATACGTATTGTTTTTCTGCGATACAGTAATACGAACACAACAGGTTGTTTTAAACGAGTGAGGGGGTTCCGGCGTGGGTTTTATTGGTACTAGAATTTTGTGTCCGACTTTACTTGTATGATGTGCGATATGTCCAGGATTTTATATTGAGGCATTCAGTGTGTGATGGCTACTCGTACGGAAACATTTAATAACTCATAAACATAAAAGACTAACTAAAATAAGTTAGAGATAGGCAGCTGGTCAACTCAGTTCAATTTTCTCCCGCTGAGTACAGACGCATAAAGGAGTCCGCGTGGTATCTATATAGAAGGGAGCAGAGAGGTAAGAGGTCGTTTACCGCCCTCTACCTAAGTCAAAATCCTTCCGAAATCTATCCCCATGCGTTTGTAACGTAGCGGGTGCGCACTAAGTTGCCTAGTCACTCAATAATTTAATAGTTCATAAATCATAAACAAAGATAAAAAAAATAATATAAAAACTACTGTACGATTTAGTGTGAGTGTATGATCTACAATTTTGTGTGACGTAAAATGACTAAATTGTTTTATTCTGTGTAAAAGAATTTGCACGATATAAAATGCACGATACGCGACGTGTCTGTCTGTGAAAATTTAAAAGTTAAATCTTGCCAATCTACTCATAGATAAAGTTTGCGTCTAGTGTCGTGTCGAGTGCCTGTGTTCGTATCACGATCGTTCTCGCAAGACGTGCGGTCCTCTACCTTTGTCGCTTTACTCTGCTGTCCCGGGGGGATAATCTTCTTGATAGAAAGCGTTCGCCTTTTCACAACTCCCACCTACATTAGGCAACAGATTCAATCTCACATCTTAAACAACCCTTTCAATATTTCAACAGCTAATCCCAATTTTGCGGGCAAGACTCTCATTTTTATATTAACAAAGCGTTATTCTACCATGATTGAATTACAATATTAGCAAAACTTTTCAAACACCGCCACCGTTCGTGTATTCACAGCCCGTGGGAATGGTTGATGAGTAAGCGAGATGACAAGCAACTAAAACTTCCAAAGTTACCTCCGCATCGTTCGGGTCCTTCGTACTTCTATCGTCCTCCATGCTTTCGTTCTCGAGATGCTCCTCCTCGGTCTGCGGCATCAGCTGCAGCTCCTCCTTCGACTTGAACTCCAGTTGAAGAATGTACAGCGGACACAGCAGGCTCAGAATTACCTTGACATCACGACAAAGCCGATGTGGCAAAGGAAACGCTGCTCGGTCGATGCTAGTCACTTCGACTTAAGCCATACATGCTACGGTCACTAGTCGGGAGCGGACGACGGTTGTGCAAGTGATGCTCGAAGGAAAATAAACAAGAGAATGCTGTGTGAGTGAAAGAGAGGAACGGACTAAGCAGGTACCTAGTTCACAATACACGTAGCTGTACAATACAATAGTGAAAGACTACACATACGAGTAGAACAACGTTCAATGCACGCCCTAAGTGCTTTTGCATTTTATAATTCAAGAAACAAAGAATACATAGGTAGAGAGAAAGATTCAAAGATGTAAGATGAAAAATCGAAGAATCTAACAGTTCGAAAAGAAAGATAACTATATAATAGTAAGTTCACTTGCATAATCGGCGTCAACGCATCGCATGCAATCTTCCAAATTACTTATTATATTAAGCGTTTCATCGAGTCACAGACATCAAATATCATCGTAATAGCCTAATCATTACTAATTAAAGTTATTTGTTATCATCTAACACTGAATCTACATGGTCGTGCCTTGATAATCTGTGCGTTAACAAGAATAAAGAGAGAAAACGACATCAAATGAGTAAAAAATGTGTACCTTCAAGTTGGTGTTTTTCCTTGTCCTTAGTCCTCCCATCCATAGGTCGGCTAATATGATTTGCGAGCAAGGGTGGGCCAATAGGGCTCGGTGGTTGGCCGCCACGGCTAAGCTCAGGCAGGTTTGTCCGGACCAATTCTGGAGTTCGCAAGTCAACAATTGTTGCGCTTGGTCGTCGTCTTGCCGGTAACAATAGTCCAGAAGCTCCAAAGCTGAAACGTAATAACCAATTAGCAAAGTAAACGCAAGTTTCTCTACCAATTAATTACATTAGTAGGTCCGTACTTCTACGAAAACTGTTCGGACATAAAACTTTATTAGATACGCTAGAGCGAGACTAGTAGATGTTGCGGTTGTTGTTAAACAAGGGGGCACTTGGGCCTCATCTCACTTGATAGTACTTAAGCGTGGAAGGGGCCATTACGATAGTCTAATGTTAGTTTGTCCAAGCCTAACCTAGATTTTTCTAATTCATCGTAAGTTCATTTTGGCGGAAAACAGCCAGAGCTCCATTCTGATTTCAATTACAATAGGTAAAAATGGGTCGGTTTTGAGGATGTAATTAATATTGTGAAGTTGAAATGTTATCTTTCAATCAACTTGTGCTTGTTACACTATCGTCGTAGAGAGAGCAGAACACAATGGAAAATCAATTGTTGAATGCCTTTTAAAAGGCTTTTGAGGCTTACGACGCCTTCACTCCGTTTCGATACATTAGCTTCAAACATAGATGGCATTAGGTATCGATTACATCGCACAAGTGTTTCGCTTTTTCGCTTTACCTAAATTCTTATCGGTTTTTATAGAATTTACCTCAATACGATAGATAGATAACGCCCTTGCAGGAAGGTAGAAGTGAGATAGCTAGCTGAGATGACAGGGTATGAAACAGTTACTGTTTCACCTTTTTGCAGCCGACTATGCTTACATGCGTGGTTTCATTACTTATTAATTGAACGAGCTTTGGATTGATTCAAATCGATGCCATTAGTATCATCGAGCTAAATCGGCGTCATTAACGGCACATTAGCGCCGTGCGTGTTGACAGAATCAATGTAGCTACAAATCGATTTCGCCCCCCTTCGATTTGAATCGAATCTCGTTACTCTTGCTTCGATTAACGGTAGGTACTCCACGTTTAAGTATTTTTCATTACTTACGCGTTTAGCACTCCGATGAGGCGAACCGTATAATAAACAACGTTCAATTCGCTTTTCCCTGTGGTTAACCGTTTTCCTACCGCGATTATACCTAGCAGATCTTGAACTTTTTGTTTTAATTATTTGATAGGTAGCAGCCGAGTAAACGGATCACTTGATGTTAAGCGATTGCCGCCACACACCCTATTAACAATAGTGTGAAGTCACAAGTGCGTTATCAACCGCTTAACTCTTTTTCTCCCAAAAAGAGTTTCGGGTACACCATATTCACTACACGAAATAGAGCAGGAGTGGTATCACGTTGGTTTTTTATTGTGGCCGTTGATATATCAATCCGGTCCAGCCGTCATCCATGTCGAAGCGTGGTTGTCCCACGGACTAAACTTTTAAAACTCTAGAACTGAATGGAATCACCAAGATATAAAAGTCTTCAAGTTATATAAAACTTGTAGAAATTGAAATAGAAAATTTCTCCCGCTGAGTACAGACGCATAAAGGAGTCCGCGTGGTATCTATATAGAAGGGAGCAGAGAGGTAAGAGCTCGTTTACCGCCCTCTACCTAATCAAAATCCTCCGAAATCTATCCCCATGCGTTTGTAACGTAGCGGGTGCGCACTAAGTTGCCTAGTCACTCAATAATTAATAGGTCATAAAATCATAAACAAAGATAAAAAAAATAATTATAAAACTACTGTACGATTTAGTGTGAGTGTATGATCTACAATTTTTGTGTGACGTAAAATGAACTAAATGTTTTTATTTCGTGTGAAGGAATTTGCACGATATAAAATGCACGATACGCGACGGGTCTGTCTGTGAAAATTTAAAGTTAAATCTTGCCAAATCTACTCATAGATAAAGGTTTGCGTCTAGTGTCGTGGTCGATGTGCCTGTGTTCGTTATCACGATCGTTCTCGCAAGACGTGCGTTCCTCTACCTTTGTCGCTTTACTCTGCTGTCCCGGGGGGCTAATCTTCTGATAGAAGCGTTCGCCTTTCACAACTCCCACCTACATTAGGCAACAGATTCATCTCACATCCTTAAACAACCCTTTCAGTAATTTCAACAGCTAATCCCAATTTTGCGGGCAAAACTCTCATTTTTATATAACAAAGCGTTATTCTACCATGATGAATTACGATATTAGCAAAACTTTTTCAAACACCGCCACCGTTCGTGTATTCACAGCCCGTGGGAATGGTGATGAGTAAGCGAGATGACAAGCACTAACTAAAACTTCCAAAGTTACCTCCGCATCGTTCGGGTCCTTCGTACTTCTATCGTCCTCCATGCTTTCGTTCTCGAGATGCTCTTCCTCCGTCTGCGGCATCAGCTGCAGCTCCTCCTTCGACTTGAACTCCAGTTGAAGAATGTACAGCGGACACAGCAGGCTCAGAATTACCTTGACATCACGACAAAGCCGATGTGGCAAAGGAAACGCTGCTCGGTCGATGCTAGTCACTTCGACTTAAGCCATACATGCTACGGTCACTAGTCGGGAGCGGACGACGGTTGTGCAAGTGATGCTCGAAGGAAAATAAACAAGAGAATGCTGTGTGAGTGAAAGAGAGGAACGGACTAAGCAGGTACCTAGTTCACAATACACGTAGCTGTACAATACAATAGTGAAAGACTACACATACGAGTAGAACAACGTTCAATGCACGCCCTAAGTGCTTTTGCATTTTATAATTCAAGAAACAAAGAATACATAGGTAGAGAGAAAGATTCAAAGATGTAAGATGAAAATCGAAGAATCTAACAGTTCGAAAAGAAAGATAACTATATAATAGTAAGTTCACTTGCATAATCGGCGTCAACGCATCGCATGCAATCTTCCAAATTACTTATTATATTAAGCGTTTCATCGAGTCACAGACATCAAATATCATCGTAATAGCCTAATCATTACTAATTAAAGTTATTTGTTATCATCTAACACTGAATCTACATGGTCGTGCCTTGATAATCTGTGCGTTAACAAGAATAAAGAGAGAAACGACATTAAATGAGTAAAAAATGTGTACCTTCAAGTTGGTGTTTTTCCTTGTCCTTAGTCCTCCCATCCATAGGTCGGCTAATATGATTTGCGAGCAAGGGTGGGCCAATAGGGCTCGGTGGTTGGCCGCCACGGCTAAGCTCAGGCAGGTTTGTCCGGACCAAGTTCTGGAGTTCGCAAGTCAACAATTGTTGCGCTTGGTCGTCGTCTTGCCGGTAACAATAGTCCAGAAGCTCCAAAGCTGAAACGTAATAACCAATTAGCAAAGTAAACGCAAGTTTCTCTACCAATTAATTACATTAGTAGGTCCGTACTTCTACGAAAACTGTTCGGACATAAAACTTTATTAGATACGCTAGAGCGAGACTAGTAGATGTTGCGGTTGTTGCAAAACAAGTGGGGCACTTGGGCTTCATCTCACTTGATAGTACTTAAGCGTGGAAGGGGCCATTACGATAGTCTAATGTTAGTTTGTCCAAGCCTAACCTAGATTTTTCTAATTCATCGTAAGTTCATTTTGGCGGAACAGCCAGAGCTCCATTCTGATTTCAATTACAATAGGTAAAAATGGGTCGATAATTTTGAGGATGTGATTGATATTGTGAAGTGAAATGTTATCTTTCAGTCCTCGTGCTTGTTGCACTATCGTCGTAGAGAGAGCAGACACAATGGAAAATGATTTAGTTTAATGCCTTTTAAAAGGCTTTTGAGGCTTACGACGCCTTCACTCCGTTTCGATACATTAGCTTCAAACATAGATGGCATTAGGTATCGATTACATTGCACAAGTGCTTCGCTTTTTCGCTTTACCTATAATTCTTATCGATTTTTATACAATTTACCTCAATACGATAGATAGATAACTCCCTTGCAGGAAGGTAGAAGTGAGATAGCTAGCTGATATGACAGGGTAGTAAAGTGTTTACACCATATTGAAGCCGACTATGCCTACCTACGACATGCGCGGTTTCATTACTTATTAATTGAACGAGCTTTGGATTGATTCAAATCGATGCCATTAGTATCATCGAGCTAAATCGGCGTCATTAACGGCACATTAGCGCCGTGCGTGTTGACAGAATCAATGTAATCGTACTTAGCTACAAATCGATTTCGCCCCCCTTCGATTTGAATCGAATCTCGTTACTGTTACTTCGATTAACGGTGGGTACTCCACGTTTAAGTATTTTTCATTACTTACGCGTTTAGTACTCCGATGAGGCGAACCGTGTGATAAACAACGTTCAATTTCGCTTTTCCCCGTGGTTAACCCGGTTTTCCTACCGCGATTATACCTAGAAGATCTTGAACTTTTTGTTTTAATTATTTGATAGGTGGCAGCCGAGTAAACAGATCACTTGATGTTGAGCGATTGCCGCCACACACCCTATTATCAATAGTGTGAAGTCAGAAGTGCGCTATCAACCGCTTAACTCTTTTTCTCCCAAAAAGAGTTTCGGGTACACCATATTCACTACACGAAATAGAGCAGGAGTGGTATCACGTTGGTTTTTTATTGTGGCCGTTGATATATCAATCCGGTCCAGCCGTCATCCATGTCGAAGCGTGGTTCTCCCACGGACTAAACTTTTAAAACTCTAGAACTGAATTGAATCACCAAGATCTAAAAGTCTTCAAGTTATAAAATTCTAGAAGTGAATTGAAATAACAAATTTCTCGTGCAAATACGACGACTACTTCGAATAACAAAGTCCGATCTGCAGTATTACAATATAGCACATCAGACTTTGTTATTCGGAGAAGTCGTAAAGTCTATTTTAGAAGCAGCTGAGACCAAACGTCTTTCGTTATTCGTCTAGACGACAGACCCGAGGTTTAGCACCAACCTTTCTTCTAATTGTGTTTAAAAATACTAATCTAAACGATGAACTCTAAACTGCGAGACCTTCAGCACTTTTATTGAATTAAATTAAGCAAACATGCTTGTTTTGGCCACTAGCGCCGCCATTTGATTTTTTTCTACATTTATTTTTTAGATCCACCTTTTTTGTGTACATTTCTCTGTAATCAAGTCTTGAAAGATGAATTTGATCCACTTCTCGGTACCTAACCGATTGTAACTTAATATTTTTTATTTGTTCTTTGTCCATTAATTAGCTCCGTACGAGCAACTGATTTAGGAATCGTGAACAGTTGAAAAAATTAACAAAATCACCATTGTGGCATATGACAAGACAAGGTGAACACCTAATCCAAAAACAAAAATATCCAGTTGCGAGATCGGATCGCATTGATAAACAAAACAAATAGTATACACACAAATAAACTTCGAAATCAAAGGTTTATCTCTTGATCTTACAAAACTTCCCAAGAAAAGTCCGTTTTTTAAAGTCTGTTTTTAATCAGTCTTTTATTCTTATTATTTCAAGCAAGAAAAATCTTTCCAAAACACTGAGCGTACGTATAGAAACAGAGTGTTCACATCGAAACGGAATCTCAAACAATCCTATATCTCCACCCTCATTCGTTACAGGACGGTTTCGTTATAAGCCACCTAGATCAGTAGGCGTAAGGATAAATAAAATGAAATGGGGGCGCTAGTAGACCCAACAGGCAGCCCTAAAGAGACCTGCAAGAGTGCATAACACTTCTACTTTATTTGTGGAGAGAAAGTTTTACCGTTTGCTCTAATATTATATCTTTTGCCAACTCGTGTCTTGTTGAGATAGTTTTTTTTTTATTCATTTGTATTTTTCATTTCATTTTTATTTCTCAACTAGTAGCCCGCCCTTACTTTGTTTCAGAACCGGGTTTATTTCTGTATTAGTTCCAAAACATAACAAAAGATGTCGGAGGGTGTCGAGTACATCGCGCGAGTTCGTGTTTTGGTTTTACCTATAAGCCTCGTCGCGTCGCTGTCATCATTGAGCATTCTAATAACATTCAATAGATATTTGCCACTATTTTGAGAAAAAGTCAAAATAGCGGAGAAAATAGGTATGCCAAAAATCCCAACCCCTTTAATAAGAAAAAGTGCTAGCACTATGTTTAGTGCCGCACCCCTACCGCCACCTGTTCCATCACAATCAATCAATCCGCCGCTGGCTTGCAAAATAAACCAGGGAAATGATAGATCGGCTTTGCATTTAACGCCGTGGAACTATGCACAAACATATTAATAACACTCATAGCATAATAGCAATAAAGGTCAGATCAGGTTGAGGTGAATGCAGGCCGTTATTGCCTGTCTTTGCATTAAACGCCCGTGGGACTATGCACACATGTTATTAATAACACTCGTAGCTAAATAACAATAAGGTTTAGATCAGGTTGAGGTGAATGCAGGCAGTTATTTGTCTTTGCAATTAATTCCGTGGAACTATGCACAAAGTACAAACACGTTAATAACACTCGTAGCTAAATAACAATAAGGTTTAGATCAGGTTGAGGCAAAAATCTCTGATATTTATCTTATTTAGTGCATGCAGCACTCTCTGCATTTAATGCCGTGGTCCAAACATATTAATAACACTCGTAGCTAAATAACAATAAGGTTTAGATCAGGTTGAGGTGAATGCAGGCCGTTATTGCCTGTCTTTGCATTAAACGCCCGTGGGACTATGCACACATGTTATTAATAACACTCGTAGCTTTATAACAATAAAGGTCAGATCTGGTTGAGGTGAATGCAGGCAGTTATTTCTCTTTGCAATTAATTCCGTGGAACTATGCACAAAGTACAAACACGTTAATAACACTCGTAGCTAAATAACAATAAGGTTTAGATCAGGTTGAGGCAAAAATCTCTGATATTTATCTTATTTAGTGCATGCAGCACTCTCGGCATTTAATGCCGTGGTCCAAACATATTAATAACACTTGTAGCTTTAAAGTAATACTAGTGGCCCACCCTCACTTCGCTTCGGGGCCGTAATTCATAAATGAGCCAATAGATGGCGCTGTGTCCAATTACATCACGCAAGCGTTTCGTGTTTTCGGTTTACCCATAAGCCTTGTCGTTGTCTATAGAAGTTATCTCTTTATAAATAGAAGATGATGGGAGAAGATGGCAGTGCGTTGATAAATCAGTCAGTTAGTTAGTCACAGGCCGAGGAGTTACCTCTTTATTGATAGTTTAGATAAAGGTCTGATCAGGTTGAGGTGAATGCAGGCCGTTATTGCCTGTCTTTGCATTAAACGCCCGTGGGACTATGCACACATGTTATTAATAACACTCGTAACTCTATAGCAATAAAGGTCAGATCAGGTTGAGGCGAAAAACTCTGATTTGTATCGTATTTAGTTAATGAAATAAATCATTTAGTGGAGAACCCCATTTTAATTTAATAAATAATAAAATGCGCCAGACAATCACACCAATCAACCTAGTCTCAAATTATGGCAACCCCTGCACTATGAGTACCAGATGACGATAATTAACTGGGGTCTTCAACCCAAAACACCCAGGCCCAAGATAACTTAGAAAATGTAATTTAAATATCAAATTGTTTTAGTCTCACATCCAACAAGTTACAAAAATATTTTTTTGTATTCAATAGTCATGTGCGTGATTAGAAATAGATTAAAAGTTATAATTACAGTGTATACTTTTATTATTATTTAGGGCGGTAGGTGATTACTTACCAGTCGGCTACGATCGATAGTAAATATAGAACGACAGTGCGATTACGATCAAACGTTTTAGTAACATAGGCAGGAGGCGTCGTATCTACACTAAGTCTGCCGCTTGTAAAACATATTTTCTACGGAGAAATGTTAGATAGTTAATTTAAACCATTTTTAACCAAAATTAACCGTCTATTTCCCTCCGAACCATCGGAACTGTCGTCGAGAATGTCTCTGTACTTTTCGCTCGTCAATTTAGGAGAAATATTGGATTTGAGGACGAAAGTTAGACCTTGAAAAATGAACCATCAACAGTTAGCCTGACAAAGCTTCTTAAATGAAATTAGATAAATTGAGACATCATTATCCTGGTCCTAAAAGGTTTTTTCTTGTACTATGGAAACCAGGAACAACTACTATCTGTTTCATCAACAACGATTTTGTGCAGTTTTTTTTATGTGACAGGTGGCAGACGAGCAGACGGATCACCTGATGGTAAGCGATTACCGCCGCCCATAGGCACCTGCAACACTAGTAGAGTCACAAGTGTGCTGCCAACCTTTAACCCCCTTTCCCCCAACTGGACCTCCGGGTCGCCGAGTGAGTGAGTGATCGGCAAAACACAGCGCTAGCGCCGCTTCACGCCGGTCTTCTGTGAGGCTGTGGTATCACTCCGTTCGAGCAGGCCCATTCATGCCAAAGCGCGGCTCTCCCAGGTAAAAGTTGGTACAGAATTCGAAACCACGATCTTTGCGTCTCCATCGGTGCTCAAACCATGACGCTTAAATCAAGAACACTTCTCGACCCTTCTTCTCATACAAAGAAAACATTTGAATTCCTCACCTTTGTTCTCAAACTCCTTGCCATAATGCCTGAGCTCCTCATAGACTTCCGTCTCCATATCATCCTCGGCTGCCTCATGAGCCATCGCCTTGTACAGCTTGCAAGCCACCAGGGACTTGGCCAGCGCCTCCTCCCCATGCGTCCACATCAGCAGCGCCATCTGGTGCCTCTTCGTTAGAACCGCCCACATCTGTAAATAGATTATTTAGAGTGCTTCGATACGGATATTTGAACTGGTAGATATGTGCATAAGAATGCGCCTTCCATGCCAAGGAGTCGTGGTTCGGACCGAGTATGCACCTCTGGATTTATAAAATCTATGAGCATATTTCCACCTTTAAACTGCCTACAGATACTAACCTTTATCGGCTACGAGTATGAAGGAACGTTGCCAGCGTAGCAACTAAGAGAATATAGGAACGTTGCTACGGGGCTGTAGCGTAGTCGCTACGAGTATGCAAGAACGTTGCTACGGGGAGGTAGCGTAGCAACTACGGAATGTAGAAATATTGCCACGGGGCTGTACCGTAGCAGCTACGAGTATGCAAGATTGTTGCTACGGGATGGTAGCGTAGCAACTATAGAACGATGGAACGTTGCCACGGGACTGTAGCGTAGCAACTAAGAGAATATAGGAACGTTGCTACGGGGCTGTAGCGTAGCAACTAAGAGAATATAGAAACGTTGCTACGGGGCTGTAGCGTAGCAACTAAGAGAATATAGGAACGTTGCTTCGGGCTGTAGCGTAGCAACTAAGAGAATATAGGAACGTTTCTAAGGGGCTGTAGCGTAGCAACTAAGAGAATATAGGAACGTTGCTACGGGGCTGTAGCGTAGCAACTAAGAGAATATAGGAACGTTGCTTCGGGGCTGTAGCGTAGCAACTAAGAGAATATAGGAACGTTGCTACGGGACTGTAGCGTAGCAACTAAGAGAATATAGGAACGTTGCTACGGGGCTGTAGCGTAGCAACTAAGAGAATATAGGAACGTTGCTACGGGGCTGTAGCGTAGCAACTAAGAGAATATAGGAACGTTGCTACAGGGCTGTAGCGTAGCAACTAAGAGAATATAGGAACGTTGCTACGGGGCTGTAGCGTAGCAACTAAGAGAATATAGGAACGTTGCTACGGGGCTGTAGCGTAGCAACTAAGAGAATATAGGAACGTTGCAACGGGGCTGTAGCGTAGCAACTAAGAGAATATAGGAACGTTGCTACGGGGCTGTAGCGTAACAACAGCTACGAGTATGAAGGAACGTTACTACGGGGCTATAGCGTACCACCTACGAGGATGTAGGAACGTTGCTATGGGGATGTAGCGTAGCAGCTACGCGTATGTACGAACGATGCTACGGAGCTCTAACGTAGCAGCTACGAGTAATCTACGAAAATCAGCTATGAGAAACGCTGCAGCTTTTTGGTGAATTCTTCAAAAGCGTTAAAAGGGTAAAAACTTAAGTTAAAGTTGCTTTGTGGCTACAAAGTCTCTTAAAACCGTTTAGGCGGCCAGAAACGAGTTTAGCGGCTTAGTAATTTAATTTGGCAACCGGCGGAGCGTGGACTAAATAAGGTAGTATTATTTAAGACTTGGCATAAGAGGATCTCATTTTGATAAAACTGTTTTGGCCGTAGAATTATTACATTGACAAGGGAGATGATCTGGCCACAGCAAACCACAGTGATGAACTTGAACGAGGTGATGAGCGACAGGCCTTCATCCTTGTACAGTGGCCAGCACATCAAGTTACTACAATCTGTCAAATTTCCTCAGTTGATATTGAACCAAACACGTTTTACATAAAAGTGAGGTTCGATTGAAGAAATTTGACAGATTGTAGTAACTTGATGTGCAGGCCACCGTAACAGATCAAGGATGCGCTGTACCAATAGACGTTAATACTCACCAGTAGCTCGTTAAAAGGATAGTCGAACAGCGCCATCTCTGTAGTGACGGGCATGAACCCGGTGATGGGCGACGGGCATCCATCCTTGTACCTGGCTATGGATGCGCTGTTACTCACCAGTAGCTCGTTAAAGGGATAGTCGAACAGCGCCATCTCTGTAGTGACGGGCATGAACCCGGTGATGAGCGACAGGCCTCCAACAACGTTATGCCTGGTGAAGCTCGCACTGTTCCGAAGGACATTAATACTCACCAGTAGCTCGTTAAAGGGATAGTCGAACAGCGCCATCTCTGTGGTGACGGGCATGAACCCGGTGATGAGCGACAGGCCTCCAGCGTTGTGCCGGGTGAAGCTGGCGCTGTTCCGATGGACGTTGACGCTCTTGTTCATCACCTTCGCGTAGATGGGGCGGAACTTGCGGCGGGTGTAGTAGCATCTGTAAAGAAGTTTATTTTAATCCATTGCTATAATAATTTGATTTAAATAGAGGAAAAGGCTCAGAAAATTCATCTACTAAGATGATAAGATCAGCGACCTCTCTGATCTCGCAGATGTTTAAGGGCGGCGGTGGTTACTTACCACCAGCATGTGAACGCTTGCTTGTTTGCCGCTTCTAGTATACAAAAGTGGACCACCACCAGTGGTGTCAAATTTGTACATACTACAGGTTTTTTAATACATTTTTTAAGGTTGCACCGGTATGGATAGTTAATTCTTTAGAAACGAACAGTTGCGGACTGCCAGCCATCTTAACGATGGAGACGAAAATGCTATCGACTACTGATGTTATAGGAGTATCTACGAGTGATTCATTGATGAAAGCTAGATCCTGTTAAATCCAGGTAGATTGTGAAAAATCTCATCCGAATCGGACATTAAAATGAGATCGGGTTGCAAAACCTAGACCACAACGTTGAGAGGTAGGAAAAATGTTGGCTTTTCAGCATCCTTAAAATTTTTGAAAAAGCCAAAAGTTGACACACACACAATAAGAGCCTGTTCTACGAAGCAGATCTAGATACCTAAGCTAAAATAACGTAACTTAATTAACATTTCCATCGTGGATGATTAACGTTTTAGCTATTCATCTGAGAGGATTGAGTAAAAGGTAATTTAAGTTACGTTGGATTTTTTATTTGGGGTTATATAAAAAATCTAAAGGTAATACAAAAAAAAATAGGACAGGTTTAAGCATTCGAAGATTCATCAAACTATTTTTTCGAACTATTTCTGTGATTTCGACGCACTTTTGTTTGTTAAGGCCTTCGATCATAGAAACCGGAGTCACCACTAATGTTGGCTTCATTCGCAAAAGAGCGCTATTTGTCATTTTCGGAATTGCTCGAGCGTTAGCGGATTCGTTCCAAGTTAGAATCCAGTTGATTTCTTTTTCAAATCTCATCTAGTGAACTTTTTAATTTCCAAGTTTAGGGTGTTTTCGTGTACCTAGAGATTATTTCGATGGTTAAGGCTCTTTGCCAACTGCTTACACCGCAGATCTCTCCCACGATACACGTAAGGAAGATTAACGCTTAGTACACAACGGAGAGTAATTTTATCAACAGCTTCGTGCTCTGAACAAACTCTGTTTTTGAGTTTTAAATAAATTTAACTGTTTAAGCCAATTTGCAAATATATTAGAGTATTTTCTATCTATGGACTTGTTAATTGCGATTGCTTATTAAACCGAAAAGGCGGAACTCTTGCGCGTTGTAATCTATACACCGCGCCATCTTTTGGTACAAAATGGAACTAATGTCCCGAAACTAAGACAGGTCGAGTCATTCGTTTAATTACAGAGTGATACATAAATAATACTATGGAGTTCCGCGTATTATTATAAGTAAAATTACATCAATCTACTTATTATTAATAAGAACGGGAATTTAACTGACGTTAATTTTTAAGTAGGTGATTACGTACTTACTACTTGATGTTTCGGCTACATTACAGCAGCAGTTAAAAATTAACGTCGCGTTAATTCTCGGTTTTATTAATAATGATTGAGTTAAGTTAAGCAGCTAACCATCGACCAGTAACAGAACGAACATTAAGGTTTCATAGAGACTTTTAATATTAATGAATGAATGAAAAACTTTATTCCAGACCACAGAGCCCTAGGATCTATATAGATAGGTGTTAGTAACAATATGAACTAACAAACTATGTTAGTACCTATTATTTATTGAGACGTATCTTCTATCTTTTTCTATATCTTTTATACTATTTATAAAGAGATAACTTCTATAGACAACGAAAAGGCTTATAGGTAAACCGAAAACACGAAACACTTGCGCGATGTAATTGAGCACAGCGCCATCAATTGGTTCATTTCTGAATTACGTTCCCGTAGCGAAGTGAGGGCGGGCCACTAGTGTATTAATACAAAGATAGATGGAAATCGGCACACATCTACCCACCTCTTATTTGAAGTTAATGAATGTTCTTTTTAGCACATATACGAAGTAATTACAAGTTAACTTGTACTTTCAGTCCCATAATCGGGATGAAATCATCCTAAGAATGGATGACCTTTCGCGCATTGGCGACATTAAGCCACTGGGCCATCAAGACCGTTCGTCGTTGAGCTTTAGTTTATAAGACCCACTATAATATAATACATGTCCTCATACGCCTCGTTATTCTAGTGGTTTAAGTACCTACCAGGTCGTGATCTCGGGGTCCCAGGTTTGATTCCACGGTGTAGCAAAATTATGTTACAAAATTTCGAACAGAGCTCGGATGTGTGATCACCGATCCGCATTAGGCAAGCGTGGTGATTAAGCCTAATCCCATCATAGTAGTGTTAGCATGATTTTTACGATTGAGGCTTTTGCTGTGCAGTGGGACAGTATACAGGCTGATACTTTACTCCTTTACATTGGTGGGTACCCAGCTAGTTCATTGTTATTCAGGAGGCGCCAATATTCGCACGAGCGGCTTGTCTGATCTACTTAAAGCGCACCTGCTGCTTAAATTCGCGGATAGAAACTAATATTCTTAG
This sequence comes from Cnaphalocrocis medinalis, assembly GCA_014851415.1. NCBI lineage: Eukaryota > Metazoa > Arthropoda > Insecta > Lepidoptera > Crambidae > Cnaphalocrocis > Cnaphalocrocis medinalis. The sequence continues at coordinate 3,646,759 of CM026290.1, read as the reverse complement.
AGACGCCACTTATCGCTTTACTTTTTTTTAAGTCATAGGTAGCAGAGTAAATGGATGACTTGATGATAAGCGATTGATATTTAATTAATTTTTAATTTACGTTTTGCGGCACCGAAGATGGCTAGTAGCACTAAATGTAGATATCGCTGGATGGACCAGGTCAAGAAAGGTCTTGGTCACCTTCAAAGGCCGGATTGGCAAGAGGTGGCTGAGAATAGAGCGAACAAAAAAAATGGCCGTTTTTTAAGGCGCTAAGATGACGGTATTATCATAACAAACGTTAATCCCGTATAAGGTTGAAGTTGCAACTTGCAACTTCTTCTAACTGCACTCCCCGGCTTCGCCTAAGTCCCAGGGGGCGGCCCGTGACAAATGGCAGCAAAACTCATTTTATATGCTTTGTAGCTGCGCTTCCGAGTCTTCACAGTTTCCCTTGGAGTCTAGTATTTTCATGGGAAACTTGGGACTATTTATTAAATTTCTAATATTTATGATGCAGTTTCTACCGGTAGGTTTTATAGAGTTAAATTGTAAAAATGTGATGTTTCGATATATATCTGTATACAAAAACTAATTGAATATCTATTGTTTAGAAACATTCGGATTTCATTCTTTAGGAAAGCCATCTCTGTCACAAGATCTAAAGATTTTAACCCTCCGTCCGTCGGTAGGTTCTTTCAAAGATAGCAAATTGATTTATCTTCCAAAACGATCACGGATCCTTTATTTTAGGCACCCTGCTAAAAGGATTACATTTGACGGCCACTCACACCACCAAAATTCAGTTTTCACGTGTGCATAGATATAGATAGGTACTTTATTGATTGATATAGATCTTCTATCTTTCTTTCTTTTTATTGCACAAAGTTGACAAATATTTAAATTGTGGTTTTATGCTAGTAGTACAATGAAGGTGGTCTTATCGCTAATATCCCTACCAGACAACCTAGGAGTAGAGGAAAATATAGCGAATTATAAAACTGTAAGTACAAACAAATATTTACTTGCCAACGTGACTTTGAAGGATCATAACAAAACAGATACTTTAGTTATTTAGTTATAGGTGGCAGACCAGCAGAAAGATGACCTGACAACACACTAAGTGCGCTGCCAAACTTTTAACTCTACTTCCCTGCGATATTTTTCTTTATTTTAGTGCTACCTACTATTTAGATTATTAAGTATTTAAACTGACAATAGCCGATCGGCTAACTCGACATATTACCTAATATGAAATGTAAATTTCCACTTGCATTTTATAACGATTATGTTTTAATAAGGAAAATGAATGTTAATAACATTTTATGACTTGTTTAGTCACAGTTTAGGATTCCTTGAAGAGCCCGCGACTAATCACGTCCCAAGAGACGCGACTTGAGGGTTAATCTCCGCTCTCATTATAAGTTAAAACTCAAAGAATAGACCATCTTCAACTTAATCGAAATTTTGCTGTCGGTACTCAATCTAAGTTGCGAGTTTGTTGATCAAACTCAATACACGTAAGCTTTCTTTTGAAGACAGATCCACGCGCGTAGTAATGACATACAGGATGTATAAGTATAAAATTACAGCCCTTTAATCGCGTCTTCTTAACAACCATTCTGAACAATATTTGTTGTACGTACAGCCACACATCAAAGTATACAAAACTGTCAAATTTCTTCAATCGACTCTCATCTTACTGTCATCCACATTGGGTTGAATATCAATTGAGGAAATTTGACAGGTTGTGGTAACCTGATGTGTGGCTGACTGTACTTACCTTCGACGTTTGGAAATTCGTCGAAACTTTTTTCGACTTCCCATACAAAATAAAGTGGAAAACTTTACAGGAAAAGTTTAATTTTTTAAGCGAACTTCTAAATGTTGTTCAGAATTGCTGGTAGAAGATCTAGTTAAAGATATGTAAATGTTTACTGATACATCCTGTGTTATAGTAAAAACATGGGAAAGTATGTCATCAACATCAATCAATACCGATTTGTGTTAAAAATTGAAAGCAATTCTGTTAAACTCGACTTTGTTTGCCGTCCAATAATGACTAATAGTTATTACTATCAATTTGAGCGCCTAAAAAGTTTTATTGTCAAAGTACACTTTTATCAGACCTATTATTACTGTGTCAGAAAAAGGCTTCAGATATTTACATAAAATTGACTCAATAGACATTGCATCGACGTGATTTCTTATAGAAACAAACAGACAGACATTAGCACAAACTATAGTAGCACTACGATCAGAAGACCTCTCAGTGACATGGACAGGTGTCGTTGTACACATTTTTTCCATGGAGAAATGCCAATTAACATTGACATTTCTTTTTAATATTTATTTAGTAAATACCTACCTATCTACCTAGTCAATATTTACACGTATTTCAATATTTCTTCACCTTCATTTACATGAATGTTTGTTGTAGCTAAATTCACTACGAATACCTCGTTAAAGTGTTTGTCGAGGCGAAAATTCTCAACAAATAGACTAACGAGGCGAAAAACGACAGCTTTTTAACTATATTCAGACTGATTTATTAATGAGATTCAAACTTTTTAGCTCAGAGATCGTTTATTATATTTATGTAAGGCTTTTAGCAAAATAAATACATCATAGTTAATAGATGTAATTTGTAACATGACTTTATTATTATTATAAATTACGTGACTCATTATGGATGACGGGGAGGTCGACGAAATGTGACATTGTGTGACAAGGGGGTAGAAAAAGAGTCTTAAATTTTTGACAACACATTTTTTATTCTTTTTATTAATATAATAATTATAACGTTTTTTATTTTGGTCATCTATTGAAACGTTTGATTTCATATTGATTATATTGAAAATAATTTAAATGGGAATGAAATTCATTCGGATTGCTCTTTTAATTCAATACTTTCTAGATGTATGATAAATACTGTATGGAATATAAATATTTCGGAAATAACTTCAGTCTACTAAAAGGAGATGTATTACCCAAAATAAGCAAATTATAGAGCTATCTTAATTATTATTTATTACACAAGAGGAAACTAAAATATTTAGTATAATTCAGCAGACTTGTTTGTCTAGGTATATGCTGAGAAGCAAACCTAATAACTTGAATAATTACCCCATATTTCTTAATTAGCATCAGATTCAGTCTGCGTTGCTGTGAGGTGTTACATGGTAATGAGTCTTAGGAGTTGGGACCTATATGGGTGGCTGTCTACGGGTAGTATAATTATGGTATACGAAATATAATAATAGCGGCCGCCCGCGACTTCGTACGCGTGGAGTTAGTTATTTGCATATTTTGGAAAACACACAACATATTTTTATAAATTATAGCCCATGTGTTATTCTGATGTAAAAACTATATTATTGTAAAATTTTATTAAAATCCATTCTGTAGTTTTTGCATGAAAGAGGAGCAAACATCAATCCATCCACACTTAAAAAATTCACGTTTTTAATAGATGAAAGAAAGAAAGAAAAAAGTATGTTTTTCCCGTATTTTTCTCTTGTTATCTTTCTCTGTTAATGAGAATATTGAGAAAAAGTATGTAAGTATGTATATTTATCCCGCATACAATGTGTTAATGTTTGTTTAATATTTTACCCTTTTGTTATGTTATTCTCTTTCTTTGTTAATTCTTTTATGTTTATGTAGCTTTGAATTGCGCGTATTCGTAAAGTTGTGTCGTGAGAGTACAAATACACATTTTTATCTTATCTTTTATTTAAAACTTATGTTGTTTTGAAGAGGAGTAACTTTTGCGACTTCGAACTGAAGTTTTACATTGTTAAAAATTCAAAATGTCACTGTAGCGTTGCTAGTATACCAATGCAATTCAACGCCTAGCGTATACACGGCGACACGTAGAGTTATCCTTTCTGTACATTGGTCCAACTTTATGTCTAAGACATTGTTGTTATTTTATGCCTTTTGGTAGAGTTTTCAGCTCTTTTCTACTAGTATTTTGGCAGTGTTATAATGTTTCTATAATAAACAAATCCCTCTTGTGGATAATGTATGAAAACCTTGAACCTGCCAAACTCATTTCGTAAATTTCGGCAAACAATTACCTACTATTGATACAAGGTATGTGTTGATCTCAAATAAAGCTCTTTTGATAGCCGCCTTTTATTTCGAACGTTTACTTCAAAGCCACTAAACAACTGTTCCTGAGGTAAATTAAAAACGTGATAAACAATTCAAACAAGGTACACGGCCATTATGCTTCGGCCTGTTGATGAAAACAATTGCCGGCACAATCCAACAACACGCTTTGTCCCACACAACAACACAACTTCAAAAAGCCCTGACAAATTTGATTCGAGCACGACATAACTAGGGTACGAATAATACGATTCAGGTGATATCGATAAAACCTACAAAGGATGTTTGACAACATCATTATAGTAATAGTTCGAGAATCTTGTTGCACTCGTATCAACAACATAAGCAAAGTCTTTACAAGGTTAGATATTTACTGCCCCTATTTTTATTATAAATTCACTAATTTAAACAGTTTTTCTAATAAGATCAGTAAAATGTAGTTTCTATTACCCACATATTTGTTTAGTTTATGTGATAAGTATGTCAAAGACGGACACAAGACACATGAACTGATGGTAAAAAAAGTTGCTGCCAACCTTTATACCCACTTCTTCTGTCAAAATTACGAAGTTACGTACAAAATAGCCAATGTCGGCAAAGTCATCTACGTAACGATTTATTTTGCGAAAACCCTCGTTAATATCGATATTAACAGGTGATTTGTACATCCCTAGTTACACCCGAGGTAAGGTACGAGTAAACTTCATTAATCAAACAGGGCACTTGGCCCGCGGCGATAGCAATGCCCATTGGCCATGTATACCCGACCAAACATCAGGACGAGGTGGCAGTAGTGATGTTCTTCATCATTGTCGATATGAGGGCAATTCATTTATTCATTCATTCATTGAAACAGACTTTTTTTCATTGGGAGAAAATTATACATTTTTATTTATAGACCGTAACACAGGCACAACGTAGGTTCACTAATTGTAACTCTTTAATTAACTTGTTTCAATAAACAAAAAAAAGCTATAATTTACCAGTTAACTTTGGATCACGTATAAAAATTAGAAAAATACACAACTTTCTGATGTAATCGTCCAATAACGAACCATTTTGCGCCGATGTGAACGCCGGTTGAGTGAGCCGCAAGGTTCGCGGGTGTGATACCCGCTCTTACACAACGGCTCGTTGAAGAAACATAATTTTGTGTTGAGTCTGGGTATTTGTGGTACCTTCGGTATTCCTAGTTCCTATAGTACGATTGAAAACCTTAGAGCCAGACCAGGGCCAATTTAAATAGTGATGGTTGTTTCAATTCATATAAATATGTAATCATGAATAGTGCTTTATCATAAGGTTATAACACCTAGAGGTGATAGTGACGCAACCTTCTGAGCGCAGTTCGTACACCCCGCATCAAATAGTCATAGTCACGCGTATTCACTTTTCTAAAAGCCAGACAGCATTGTTTAGCTATTGTGTCTGCGACATATGCGCTGCATCATTCATTCAATTAATGTTTTGTTTGATAAAATCTTATACACGTCTACGTGCTATTTTATTAGATTAAGTAGATACCTAATATAATTTATTTAAAACCCCCGACACGTTAAACGACATTTTGCGGCCGCGCCGCGGCCATTTTGGATTGGAAATTAAAAGCTATATTTCATGCATGTAGTTATATTTCATTACTACTCAAACCCATTTATTTGATAGCTATTTATGAAAACATAAACTTTTACACGCTTGTCGGTTGAGAGTAATAACCAACTACATACTTCATTAATACTCTGCATCATCGGCGAGATCAAAGTGCGCAGTGTTCACTGGCTGCCTTGAGAGATTGGCGCATCGCCCAGAGGCCAATTCTGAGTGCACCAAAATTGCTCCCCAGTTAGCCGACCTAGGTATCGATGGAAAGACATCCGCAATACTGATCTGCGAGAACGTCAGGTCAATGACTGGTAAGGAGTGCAGGACTGACCAAAGAGTAAGGAAGTATGTATAACATTATCGATAAGGTATTACATGTAACATCCCTACACCCAGTCAACATTAAACAATTTCACGAGCAAAACGTAGCGGTGATATTTCATTGCGGTGGAGGCCGATGATCACGCTGATGGCCTTAGGAGCCGCGAGGCTGTGTGTTGATGATACCATTCTGGACTTTTATTGTTTCGATTAGGATACCAGGAAGTATACCAGAAGGATAAAACATAAAAATGCGAGTGATAGTTATTATAAGTCAAACATTTATTTGACATCGTTTGACATTTATTTATAACGCCCGCGGCTTCGCTCACGCCCTACCACTTCCCTTAAATGGGGGGGTTAGAAGGGGCAAAATGTTACTCTCCTTCCCTTCAACTATCTCCACTTAAAAAATCACGTCCATTCGTCGCTCCGTTTTGCCGTGAAAGAAAGACAAACAACAGACGGACAGACAGTACACACTTTCCCATTTATAATATTAGTAGGTATGGATCACTTGAAATGTCTAGACTAGTTACTGAATTAACTGTAGGTACGTTTATATCAAAACTATGTGGTGGTGAAAAAGCGGTAGTACGACTTTTTGACGTCAAGTTTATCTCAATTAAAAATCCGCCAATTCGCTTATTCGCCATCATCCCTATTGTAACCTATAGACGGAAGGATATTGGTCATCGATTCGATGCTGATGGCTTTTAAAGCCGCGAGCCACGCGTTGATGACCGCGTCATTGCGGCCTGGCTCATTACGCTTCTGATGTATGGTGGTGCGTCATGGTGTTTTGCTCGTTATCATTTCTAAAATAGAAAGTGTTGTTTTATATTTTCGCGATGCAGAATAACTATAAAATATGAACACGGGAATAATCGCAACGGTTATTGTTGACGCAGACGCAGACGACGCCGTGCACCGCCAGTCCGCTTGTGACCACGGCTGTTGCAACGTAGCCGAAACGTCAAGCAGTTAAGTACAGTAAAATGTACAGACAGCCACACATCAGGTTACTACAATCTGTCAAAACCTCACCTTTTTATGTCACACGCGTTTGGTTCAATATCAACTGAGGAAATTTCACAGATTTTAGTACCTAACCTAATGTGTGGCTGACTGTACTTAACAATAAACGTCCCTATTGTAATTCTCGTTTTAAAATTTTATAGTTATAGAAAGTATTTATTGGTCAAAATAAGAAAAACGAATGAAAAGATAAGAACAATAACTGACTGAAATCCTTCCACGTTGGGCGCCAGTGTTAGCTCTCGCTGGAATCTAGAAGGAGAGCTTGGAACGGCACTGTCCGGACAAACTGACCTAGCTCTTCTGGTTAATCTAGCTTCGTGATCGTCAAACTGCGGCCCGCGGGCCGCTTGCGGCCGCGGACGTTAGTCGTGCGGCCCGCGGTAAAGTAGAATCCTTTAATTAATACTACACATCCGTACTTCACATATAATGCGGCCCGGACCTTAGTGCTCACATTGTTATGTGTGGCTCATGAGCAGTAAAGTGTGACGACCGCTGATCTAGCTTCTTACCTGGAGGCCATTCTTGCCCGTAGACGAAGATCTCGGATCTTGCGATGTCGACTCTGTTCCACGTGAGCGCCAGGGACAGCTGCTCGCTGGGGGAGAGGTGCTGAGCCCGGAACAGCGCCGTGAGGATCACCTGATCCAGTTCTTGGACCTCGCCCCCCTCCGCGCGCTCTTGGATCCTGAACACTGTGATCTGGGGAAGAAAGAAGATGTTTAAGAAGCGAATTTTAAAAGATTAGCGTTTGTGACGTACGAGCACATGTCATCTGTGTATCATCCATTCTAATACTTTAAATGGGAAAGTGTGTATGTCTGTATGTTTGTCTTTCTTTTTCGGCAAAACGGAGCGACGAATTGACGTGATTTTTAAAGTGGAGATAGTTGAAGGGATGGAGTAACATAGGCTACTTTTTGCCCCTTTCTAACCTCTCACATTAGGGAAGTGGGGGAGCGCGAGCGAAGCCGCAATCTAAAGCTAGTGTGTCAATAAAGTCATGAAATTAATTGATGGTGCCATTGCCGCAAAAGTCATAAGGTATGATAGCCCAAGTGGTTATAAAACATGGAAACTCCATTAGTTCACCAAGAATCCGTTTTCGAAACATTCTTGCAGCCAACAACGCTCTGTGTATTTGGAACACTAACTATCCCAACACTTAGAAATGAAATAAACAAGATATTTTCTGAGAAAATAGTTGTATACTTTCTATAGGCACAATATAGTGATACTTTCTTTTGGAGCTCATAATCAACTATCTCCAAACTCTTTCCTCTAAAAAAGGAGCATATTTTTCTATTCAAATTAGACAGAGCAGTCCTTTTAGGAGCATGTTTTTATTAGCATATTCCTCGTAGATATAAGGCCTTTGTGCCGTGATGTATTCACAAAACAGGAAGCGAGCTCCCCCGGGTGCGGTCCGGACAAGGAATTTCAACCACATATCGGATTGGCGGAAGTTCCGCTACTTCGATGATTTCGTCTTAATGTAATCCCTGATGTCTCAAGAATTTTTATTAGCAAATATCTTGAGCATAATGAAACTGATGCCCGGGCAAAACTGTGTGTGTGTTGTTGTTGTCTATGAGCGGCGGTTACCATTTATCATCATGCTCGGTTGCATGATCGTCTGCCTACTTCAGCAATAAAAAATGCGCCTGACTAACTTTTTAAGTCATAGGTGGCAGACGAGCAGATTGATCACCTGATGGTGAGAGGATTGCCGCCACCCATAGACACTGCAACACTAGTTGAGTCACAATGCAGTTTTATTTCTTTCAAAAAAAAAGGGAATGTTTCTTTTAAGTAAAACATTACGTTCAGATAGTTTCCCTCTAGGGATCTTTTTTTTTCCTTCCTGTATGTTTTAAGAACTGTTATTAAAAGTGTAACGTGAATAGAATTCTAGAAAATTTCGTTTCCACTTTTTAGTTCGTCATATTTTGAAGGAATAGTTCGGAATATTTTGTGGTCCCTATAAAAATATCCATACTAATATTATAAATGCGAAAGTAACTCTGTCTGTCTGTCTGTTACTCTTTCACGCCAAAACTACTCAACGGATTTAAATGAAATTTGGTATACAGATGATCTAGACCATGCGAAAGAACATAGGCTACTTTTTATTGCGAAAAGGGGTTGTAAGAGGTTAAAAGGGGGGTAAAAAGTTACTTTTCAAGTCGCGGGCGGCCGCTAGTCTCTTTATAAATTAGAATCTAAGTTTAGAATCATGCAAAACATTGCATCTCCCTCCGTATGTATAACAAACTTACTTTATAAAGAGGGCAATAGCTAGTTTGACCCTAAAGATTTGGGTCGCCGTCCAGTTAGAATCGAACTGTTCAGTATCCCCAAAGTTTTGTCCCTCATATAGAGTTCGGCAGCCGCAACCGCGGGCGGAACCATATCTAAATCCAATTCCAATCCATAACTTTTTCTGTTAGCCAAGTTCATGACAAATATGTTGAATAATTTTCAACGCTAATAATATTCAATCATTTTTTTTGCCCCTATGGAAATATAACGGCGAAAACGACACTTAAGACCCGTTTGTAATATTACCACTTGTACCTAGATTACCACATGTACCTAGAATTGCCACTTGTATGTACCTAGAATTACCACACGTACCTAGAATTACCACTTGTACATAGTATTATTACCTTAGGTGCAAGGTGTACCTACCTAGTGAACATGGTGTTGTGTGAAACAATTTTTGACGCGTTGACGTCTGGCTGGTCCAACTTTGACGACATTGGTTGGTTCGTACCTAATATCTCAATTTTGTCAAAAAAAAATATTCAGTTAACTTTTCAACTTAGCTGTTTTCGTACTTCTACTCGAATTTATTTGAATTCCCGAACATTTATGTAAACCATTCTGACATTTCACTCTGTTGTACAAATTCGTACCTCTGATTCCCAGGGGAGTCCAACTCCAGTTTTAAATTGAAAATTGCACAATTCGCGCCAGATTGGCAAGAAAAGTTTTCTCTAGAAGTTTCCAACTTTTGCTCTCTGGTTTTGCTTATGCCCTGTTTTCTATTAACTTTAACCCTTTGAGGTGAAGATACAAACCTTCGGAATTGAGCCCGGGTTTGCATCATATTTAGGGATCCAGAGCTCGTAAGGAAAAACGGAGCGTATATTTTCGTTGCCTTCATTCTATCTATATTATGAAGAGATTAATTTTATAGACCACGACAAGCTTCTAAGTTAAATTAAGGTCGAAACACATGCGCGATGTATTCTCCACTGCCTTCTATTGGCAGAGTTTGGAACTAATAGCAAAATTGCTTTACACCTACATCTCGTATCCGATACATATAGCCCACAGGCCTGACTTCTCCTCCAGGTCTGATCATATAGGGATCATAATGTGGAGTGGACTGCCAATCCATATCTATACTATTTATAAATCTACAGTAAACGACAAGGCTTAAGGAACTCGAATACACAAAGACTCCACACCTATTGGCGAAGCAAAATTTGATCCCGAAACGAAGTGAGGGTGGGCCTATGATTTATTGATTTATAAATGGTCTGGTTTTGTCAGTTTATATACCTAAATAATGGTACACCTTAAACAGGGTGTATCGGTAAACAACTAAACACACCACCTTTCCTACCAATCATTCTGAATAACGTTTGTTCTAATAGTTTTTTAAATTCGCTAAAAAGTCAACATTTTATTCAAAGCTGTTCGGTCACGTAACTTGTATGTAAAGTCGAAAAAAATTTCAACGAATTTCAAGAAGTCGTTATTAATTGCTATGCTTCTTTTGAATGGACGATCCACAAATTAGAAAAAGTACTACGTAGTTTCCGAACCAACTATTCCGAGTCGGACTCACACTCGACTGGTTTTCAAAACTCAAAGCAAAATATGCTTTTAACTTTTCAAATATTTGTTGGATAGATTTTTGAAATTGTTCATCTGAAAATCAATGAATATTATCTTTCTACTAAAAATATAAAAGTTAAACTATCGAGTAAGATAATAAAGGAATGTTATTATATCTTTTTAGGATAATATGAATTGCTCTTTCCAAGTTCGTTGGTTTATAAATTCCAGTATTCATTTGAATGTCTATTATCTATACTATTTATAAAGAGATAAATATACTATTGACAACCGTAAAGCAAACCAGTTGCGCGATGTAATCGACGCCCAGCACCATCTATTGGTTCAAATTTAAACTAATGTCCCGAAGCGAAATGACGAGGGGCCACGGTTCTAATTAGAATCTCAAAAGTGTTTAATACTTTTTTTTTGGCATCGAACTTAGAGTTAGGGCTACCACCCAAGGGTTGGTAACGCCATCTGTGGGATTTTCACAAGTGACTAATAAAGTCTTTGCGTAGATATAGTATAGTTAATGGTCTTACTGCCGTTCTCAGAGACGTCATTTAACCATAATATTAATTATACATTATAGTCTACTCTACATATTTATAGATTAGTCTTTACATCTATTAAAAATAAAGGTCAATATAAAACGTTTAATTACCGTCTCTCGATTGCGGCAGTTACCTACATATACCTTGCATTTATACCTGCAACTAGCCATGGCATCTATTCAAGCCCTCATAATGTATGCAGTTCAAAGGAAACCCGATGAGTATAAAATATACCGGAATAGTGCACGTCGACCGCATTTAGTGGGACCAGGTCTCTAGTTTTACACGGGATCTTCTGCTTTTCGCACAATGATACGATAGATAGATGGGACGTTTATTCTGTACTAGTGGCCGCCCGCGACTTCGTCCGCGTGGAAAAGTAACTTTTTACCCCCCTTTTAACCCCTTACAACCCCCTTTTCGCAATAAAAAGTAGCATATGTCCTTTCTCAGGGTCTAGATCATCTGTATACCAAATTTCATTTAAATCCGTTCAGTAGTTTTGGCGTGAAAGAGTAGCAGACAGACATACAGACAGAGTTACTTTCGTATTTATAATATTAGTATGGATTGTCAAGTTACAAACAAACCCTAACACTAATATCTATCTATATCTATATCTATACTATTAATAAAGAGGTAACGCCTCGGCCTGTGACTGACTGACTGACTGATCTATCAACGCACAGCCAAAACTACTGGACCTATAATCATGAAATTTGAAACATAGGTAGTTCTTACTATCTAAGCGCGCACTAAGAAGGGATTTTGCGAAATTCACCCCCTAAAGGGGTGAAAGGGGGGGTTTAAGTTAGTATGAAAGTCTTTCAATTTTGATGTTAGAGATTTGAAAATTTGGATTATGGTTGTTTATCAAAAATAAAAATTGACCTGTTTTAGTTTTTTTTTTAATTCAAGCCATAAAGGGGTCAAATGGGGGTTAAAACAATGTATGGGAGATTTATTATTTTTAAAGCTAGAGTCTTGAAAATTGGTATTTGGGTTTCCCATACAAATTAAATGAAAGTGATTTCAGCATTTTTTTTTCTTCAGCTTACAAAGGGGTGAAAGGGGGTTAAACGTCGTATAAAAAATTCGTCACTTTTAAAGCTTGAGCTTTGAAATTGGTATTTGGGCTTCGCATGCAAATTTAAAGAAATTGAATTGGGCATTTTTTTCTTCAACCTAAAAAGGGGAGAAAGGGGTAATAAAACGCCGTATTGTCAATTTTAAAGCTAGATTCTTGAAACTTGGTATTTGGGCTTTGCATACAAATGTAATGAAAGTGAATTCGTTATTTTTTTCTTCAACCTAAAAAGGGGGGAAAGGGGGTTGAAACGAAGTATTGTCATTTTTTGAAGCTAGAATCTTGAAAATTGGTATTTAGGCTTTGCATAGAAATTTTATAAAAGTCCCCCCCTATAGGGATGAACGGGGGAACTAATTAAATTTGACAAAGTAAAGTTATAAGAGTTTCCAGCATTTTTAAATCAAATCTTTTTGAGATTCCTTCATTAAGGTTTACGATCACCAAAATTATCAATCCATATCAAATCAATAAGTATCAGTAAAATTTCTTTTTGCTAATTACTTTGATTGTTGTGAATTCTACTTCGTTCAAAAAATTAAAATACCGAAGCGAAGCGAGGGCGGGGCCACTAGTACTATTTATAAAGAGATAACTTGAATAGACAACGACAAGGCTTAAAGGTAAACCGAAAACACGAAACGCTTGCGCGATGTAATTGAACACAGCGCCATCTATTGGTTCATTTCTGAATTACGGTCCCGAAGCGAAGTGAGGGCCACTAGTATTATCATAAACAAAAAAAATATGAACAACAAAATTATAATGGATAGATAATTGTTTATTGGCCACAAAAACATAAAAAGTTATTAGAGCATATGTCATATTACATATTTTATTAATAGTACATATGAATAGTGCAGCAAGAATGGAAATTTTCGTAACTAGCAAAATCAATCGAAGCCAGAAGGCCAACAACAAAACCGTCAGACAACGAACAGCGATTAATTACACAAACGTTTTTTAGCGGAGGATTTGAACTCTTCGTCCAATCACATGCGATCGTCGGCGTTGGAGTCACGTGATGATTCGTATCTCGCTTCTCTGTCTCGCAGTATAGGGTTGGACGAGGAATACGAGGATAGAAATATGGGAAGGAATTGTTTATGACTTGCGGAAAAGGAAATGGCGCGAACAAACGTACTGATTCTTATAACACCTGCCATCATGTCGGATCTGTCAAAAAACTCACGGTGGATACAGATCCTGCGATGTTTAACATAGTTCCTGGTCACCCTAGCCGCACTTTATCCTCTCAGGAGAAATATCGCGCACTCTACTTCCCCCCGGTAATACATAGCTTCAATTGCACTCCTGGCTTTGCTATTGATCACGTGGGTTGTAAACAATACGGGGTATATCTGTGAACATTTACATCCCTTTAACCACGTCATCTACTATTCTACTAACCATTCTGAACAACATTTGTTTTACGGCTTGTGGAAATTCGCATAAAAAAAAATCAACTTTTCATACAAAGAGACGAATTGCGAAAAGTCGTAGAATAAAGAGTTGTTCATAGTGATTGATAGAACACATGGTTAAATTGGTGTAAATCTTCACAGATATGTATTTGCGAAGTGACCAATGTCCAAAGTGAAGTTGAAGTGACCAAAAAGTGTGAGTGTGAACCAAGTATAGTAAGTAAGTATAGGACATCCTGTATTGTACGAGAACCTATACTTGGTTTGTTTAATAGGTTAAAATTGAACTGTAAAATTAAGTAGATCCTGGTAAATAATGCACTTAAAAATTCATCGAAGGGTTCAGGTGGGTCAAACCCACCACTTACTTACTTATTCTACTTCAGAATAAATTGCAAAGAATTGGTATTACAGAAATAAAATTAAGTAGATCCTTTTGGAGATGATATAAATTGTTTGGGTGCATAACTTCAGAGAGGAGTTTTAAGAATCTATAAATATTTACAAAAAGGGATTTTGTACATGGATATTTAGAAATCCTACATATCAATACAACAGGCGAAACGCTGCCGCGATGTAAAAAACGCCCAACGCAATCTATTCGTGTAAGGCACTTTCAGGTTTCTTAAAAGAACTTGGCTGGTTAGAATGAAAAAACCTTTTTCATCGTACACACGCGAAACACACCTGACGCCCCATTTCCAAGCCCATACGAAGAAGAAGGATTCCAGTTGAATCTAAATTCGTGTTAAACTTAAGTCCGTTTAGTGTCACCGCCATTGTTGTCATAAAGAATAATGAGATCAGATTGGAGAGGCCGTGTTTTGTGAAAAACACCCATCAACCGTCCTGAAGCTAAATTATTCTGTCCACAAAAGAGATAATCCCGAACAAACAACTTTTAAATGAAACCATCGTCACGTTTTAAGGGATTCCATTTGCATTACGAGTTAAAAGAAGTATTGACTTTTCTCAAGTGACATCGAATGGAATTGAATAAAAAGTAATCGAAGAGAATAAGCTCAGTCACCGACCAATTTCCGAAAGGAACGTGTCTCTTTAATCACTTGACATTGTCAAAATTTAACTGTGTCCTGAACACAATACAGGCCAATAATAAAAAAAAAGTCATCTGATTTGACTTACGACCTAAGCTTACGACTGTCGCTCAAAAAGCTTCTCAATTTGTATGCTTAATATACACATTTTTTTCGTAGCGTTATATAAATCTTACAAACAAGTACCTATCTAAAAATATCTGTGTAACATCTAAAATAAAATTTATTCGTGTTACAATATTTTATAATTGGATTGGAACGACTTGATAAATTAGTAAAAAAAATCTAGGCATTATAAAATACCATTTTTATAACTGTGGTCTTATTACTCGTATTATTGGAGTAAAATCTATCATCTCAGAGGTCTCTTTTGATTTGTGACACATCACTAGTAAAAAGTGACAAATCCTATTTTAGAATACATTTTGTCGGAGTTTATTGTGAGGATATTCTTTTTATTGGGATGGTATTGTCCTTTGATCGACTGATTGAACAAAGACATGTTAGCAGGCTCAAAGACCTGAGACGGCGGAATGGCTTTATCAGCACGTTTTATGGCTTTGGAGCATTGGTTCCCAACTAGTGACCAGCAGTCTATGGCCCCCTTGTTACAAAACAGAGACTTCAGTTAGTCATGGATTTAAAAATGATGCTGTCACTTTTGTAAAAGTAACAAATAAAAGTGACAGCATCAGTTTTCAGACTAACTTTAGATCACTTTTTATAATAAGGGGTAAGTGTTTGCTAACGACTAAAATAGGTAGGTACTTATACACTTTGTTGGTAAAAACTTAAGACTGATTTACATCATGCAAGCTAGCGCACGAGTCTGCCTGCCAAATAGATGCACTGTACGAATAGCACAAACATTTTCAAGGATTCGCAACGTTGATGTATCAATCATGCCTACGTTACGATTACTCTAGTACTCAGAACGAAGTAACTTTGTCATATCACAAAGTTTATAGTTGCATTAACGTAGCGGAAATATCGCACAAAGTATGCCCAAATATATTTAAACACTATCTCCGTTTTAATACAATAAAGTTATAATCAAGATATTTGCATTGGTAAGAAATCGACTTCAAATTGTTGCTGACATTAAAAAACCCCTAAGTGATCCCTGGTCGAAAATCTTTGGGAAGCATCTGTTTCAGACAGCATCATAGAAATATCAACATGGTGCCTTTCAAGCCCGCGGTACGCTTAGACCATGATTCAGGATCTGGGGAGTCTGGAAATTACAAAAAAGCTATTGCCATTCGACCTTCGCAATCCTTTAACAGAGGAACCAGACCAACTGAATCATTGTTATAAGTTTGAGAAACTATCCGAATCGTGCAAGTTTCATCGTTATGTTTTCCGTTACTGCGGAGCTAGAGATCCCAGATAAATTTGGTGCAACTAAGTATTTAGATGTTTGATTTATCCAAACAAACTTATTACTTGAGAAGCAATTAAAATCAGCGATCTATTAATCCGACTTTTCAGCAGCTTTGAAGAAAGTTAATCAGCTTTCTAATTAAGATTCTCGTTTATGAAATACATTTTTTCCTCTAGAAATGCGCGGTAGGTATAATGAATCGGTTAAATTGATGAGTCTCGCTCGTTAGCACATTAAATGGATGCCTGGCGGCGATAGCAGAGGCTGGAGTTTCACAGGGAGCGATTCTCGGTCCGCCACTATTTATAGTAACCATAATTTTGTATAGGTAACCGTAAGCCTTGTCGGAAGTGAAAAATCCTACATATTATGGCAAACTGTAGGATTGTACAGTACAGTGTTCTCAGTATGTTGCGGTACAAATGACTGAGGCATCGTGTGCGGGAGAGAACGATACTATAATACAGCAGTATACTGGTCAATTTATAAACACTTTGATATCAATGTCCGCTACATCCGAATTTAAGTCATGCACTGGTAATAGAGGCAAAGCTCAAGCTCAAGCATTATTTCTCATACATGAAAAATAACAATTCCTTTCATTCTTTCGTGGTTAATTTTGTTAGTCTTATGGACGAGTGAGCGTTGCGAATGGTACAAACAATACTTTATTTATCTAACGCTGAAACTCTTAACGGTCTAGAAGAAGTAAGAAGAGCATTCCGAAAGAATAATCTAGGCCGGCACATTCCGGGCACGTGCGACGCCATCGCTACTTTCATGATAAAAATAAATTGTGCGCCAAGTTGCAGCGGTGACACAGATTTGAAAGCAAAAACGTGGGCGTAGGTGGATATAGTAAAAGGCAGCATAGTAGTACCATCTCGCAATGCGATTCTTATAATTATTTTTAAAACCTACTGCATACTTTTGTTGAATAAAGATTTATAGAAGAAATTTGGGTATCACTTTTCGGTTACGTTTGATTCGTTAACATATTCGTGTATGTGTATGTTTATGTACAAAAAGGCGATGTAAGACATATTGCAATGATAAAAATATTTCAAGAATATTATAAAGTCCTAGTGAACGTTTCTGCAAGTGGGTGGAAGTCAATTGTTTTCGGAATTTCCGTTTTTAGATTTTAAATTAATACATATCACACATACACGGTCAAATCTTTTAATGCCAAAGCCTTGTTTTAAGAAACCTTGCTTCAGCATTAAAACGAATGAACTTTAATAGTGCAAAGAAAGTACGCGGAAGTGAACTACTTTTTAGTGTTTTACTATGTTGAAAGTCGGTAATGCAATGAGATCTTAATGTCCTAGATTGGGTTTGAGATTGGATGCAAGTTTCTGTCACATTAAGATCCGAGGCGAGGAACTTGCAAAGTTAAATGATATGTAAAGTTATGGAGATAACATGGATGACTTACAATAAAATGAATATGTAATAAAATAGTGATATTGTTTGATAAGTAGGTATCATGAACGAGAATTTAATGCAGACTAGTACACACGGCAAGGCAACCAAAATAAGAGATGCCCATTGATCAAAAAGACCGATGAATTAGACAGAGCTAGATGGAATTGTTATTATAATAGTGTATGGTGAGCACGGGCAAAGGCCTATGTAAGGGTAAAATATCTATCACTGATAGATATGATTATGATGATGTAGAAGGTGGTAAGTATTAAGTATAGTTAAAAGACCCTGAAGAGTTTAGGCCCAGGTATACTCAAGAGACAGGGTTACTATGACAGATACGCCGATCTGCGAGTTCGAATCTCAGTCATCTTAATCAATCTCAATCATCAGCATGATGATGATCGAAGCACAGATGGCTTTGTTAGAAGCACTGTTTTTAAAAATTCAAGTATACTCTTTGAAAGTTACCCAAACTGCATCGTCCTGCTACTGGTTATTTTTTTACTGTGGTGGTGCTATATAACGTGGAACGATGAACAGCACACCGTTCAAAATTACTTATTAAACTGTAACTCCACTGTTGCTTCAGTAACAATTTAAAATGAAAACAAAACTCCTGCATTACACTCAAAGTTCCAACGTGTCTCGCACAGGTTTAAGGCGGAACTGGGAACTTAGTTTACGGAGCAAGTATGCGTAGCATTAAGACCCTCGCTTAGTTAATACCGAAGTTCGTCTTCACCGTGTGTAACTCGTGTGAGGATGCCCAATCAGAATTCGTAGCACAAGTGAGCGCGTAGTCTGACGCTTCGTAGCACTCGTAGCGCTCTAATTTGCCGTAGTACTTAGCTACGAGCTTTGTCCTTGTGGTCAATTCTACATGTATTACTTTCAATCTTGTTACATTCCTATTAGTAACACGCGTCATTGCCTTTGCTTAAGCACAGACTTAAGGCTACGTGTAAGAATTGAAACTTTTAAAGACACCTCGCTACCACTGTAGCGGCAACTTTTTGGGTCTAACCAAATAAACAGGGCTTCCATAAACTGTATTAACTGTAGTTTATGGAAGCCCTGGGCAGACCTAAAAGGTTGTGACAGTAAAAGACATCTAAATATGATAATGCGTTTTTATGCAACGTTTCTCAACTTAGTAAGCGTCCCTTGATGAACGTGATATTTAGCTGAGTAGGTACAGCTTAAACTTCAGCTAACTAGTTAGTTAAGCTCTTTGATCTGCCCTAAATTAATTTAGCTGCGACATTGCACGGCGGGAGGATATGCAAATACGGCCAACTTCGTGTCGCTAATTATGATTTAGTGCCTGAGATTGTGCGGAACCTAGAGTGGGCTACCTGGAAAGTATCTTTATCTATAAACTGCAGTAAAATTATGTAGATAAATAGATATGTAGATGAATTCTTGCCCAGAAACAGAATACACTTTATTACTATTTATTTTTGATTGTATGTATATATTATGTGTATAATATTTATGTATGTCTTATTATTATTTAAGTATGTTATGTATAATTATAAGTATCTGTTCTTCTTATTTTCATTCAGCAATCTCTTTGCACTGCCTTACCCCCATTGCCAACACGCTGTTTTCTCTCCTCTACCTAAAGGTTGTCTGGAAGAAATCGCTAAAAGCGATAAGACCGCCTTATTGTACTGTCTATAGCCGTTGTTTCACTCATGTATTCTATTTCTGTGCAATAAAGGATATCTATCTATCTATCTAATTAGACAGATCCGCCCTCACTTCGATTTCAGAGGCACATTTTCTTCACCTCAGTATTTTGATGGGACATCAGTGTGAAATGATCAGACCCCGGGGTCAGACGTAGGATCCATGGCTTGACTTACTTTCCGAGGGTATAGAAGATTTCTTAACAAAAAAATCAGGTACAAGTTAAAATACGGGAACCTAAGGACAGCCGTCCCTATAAAGTGTGACCAAAAACCAACCAGGGTTGCAAATTGAATATTCCCAATGTCGGGATAGTTACCATTCAGGATTTAAGAACTTTTGTCGGGAGAAATCAGTACAGTGGAAGACAAAAAGTCGAAGTCGTCTTCCGGAAGGCTTTTTTACTTTATCAGAGTTTTGTGCACACACAAAAAGGCAGGAGAGTCCCGCCAATGCCCGACCAATTGTCAACCCTAGACCCACTAGCCCTGAACTACCGTGGCCTTTATTAACACTGTTCTAATACCCTTTCCACATTCGAACGCCTTGAACTATCCAAAAGCCAAATTATAATTGGGTCATTTTGATCGTCCAGCTAAGCAAAAGCGGCCCATAATTGGAAAGCCCGAATTCATCCCCGAATTCAATAGAGCGGTAAGAAATAATAGCGGTTAAAGGGTCTGGATGTAAACCATGCGACAGAAGTGCGTATCTCGATGGTTTCAATAGAAAAGGCCAATCATGTAGGGAAATATGGCCAACTGACTTTGGCATCGGGTCGGCCATAATCCTATTGATGAAATGAAAGTTATCTAATTAATCACATAAAGGGCCATCCATGATTTACGTCACACGTTAAGGACGTGGGATGCCAAGGGGTTGGGAAGGGAAAAAGTGATGTCGTCATCACAACGGTTACGAGGGCCGTAACTTTGCGGATGGCAGTCTCTTTGGCAGCTAACTAACCCTCGCAGGCACGGACGACTAAATTGGCTTTAACTCTACAGGCAGAGACAGGGAATGCAAACCAATGCCTTTGCAACACGACTGCGGCACAGCTCTCAAAAGGATAGGTTTTGATTTTAGCGTACTCTATGTGTAGGTACGACATGTCGGTTCAAGTCGGGTCCTGGCAATTTTTATTATTTTTTATAATAAAGCAAAGTAAAGTTTTTTATTTTATTGATAAAAAAATCTATTAATTGTAAATATTGTAATCATTTGAGGAATAAACGTAAAATAGTACTTTTATAAAATTACTCTCGGCGTCAAAAAACTCGCACATCTGCCTAGGTAGTACCCTTTATTTTTGAATGTGATACTTTTGGACATATTTTTGGAGTCGTCTGTACTATGTACACCCACCGCAAAGGATACCGATACCTACGACCCCGCTACTCGCAACACCATCTTTCTCAAAGCTCAAGTTAAAGTAAGTACTAAATGTAAATGCTGCGTTACTTTTAAGACTGCTAATGTAACATGGTGCAATTTAATAAATAAAAAAATAACGTTAAAAGGTTGGCCATCCCAGCCCCTCTCATATTTTAACGGATGTTAGTTATGTAAGTAGACTCATTTGTTCTACTTTGAATATTTTCTCTTTGATAGTTTTTTACTCGCACGCTGACTTTTAATGAGGAACGCAGGCCTATACCTAAACTCAGCAGTGGGTACTACCATGCTGATGATGATGAGCTAATATTTTAAGTTGTTTCATATCTGAAGTCACTCCTATATTGCCACAATTATAATGCTACAAATGTCACGAAATAGCAGTTCCATCATATTTGTTATAAAGTGCTTCATATTCGTTAGACTAATATATGTATAATATATGTATAATATATAATGTATGTGATGTTGTCTCAATTTATTTATTTATTATTTACTTGCAAAGCGCCGGTGACAGCGGCAAATTGCTCACGAATGCCTTTGTCGGTGCAACGAATTTGTGCAAGCGCATTTTGGTTAATGATACATAAAAGTGAATAGTCTAAAAGTGTGACCCAGTATACGGAGACTTTTCGCGGTATGTTGTAAGAAAATTCTCAGGTGTTTAGACAAGGGCATTTTTGTTACTTTTTAGTCACAAAATAATTTACTATAACAACTATTAAGAACTTCGATATCAATGTCGATTCGACGCGAGAAATAAGACATTAAGAGCCTCGTTCACCATCTCTGAGTAAAGTTCCAATTAATTTACTTCTCAATATAAGTGGGTTTGGAGGAGGCCTAGTTAACAATTAAATAATTTATTCAATACAAAGACCAGGGGGCAATTTTCTCCGATCCCACTTCAATTGACACGAAAATTACTTGGAACTTTACTCAGAGATGGTGAACGTGGCCCTAATATATACATTTTTTGACACAAGCTGTGCATTCGCAAAATGTAGTCGACTCTAAGGTTGCCGAAAAAAATAGATCGTACGTTTTGACGTAAGAACTTCCCACTGGAATCACTGCGTCAATTAGTGTGGCAGTGTGGTAGCGGGGGGACCCCGTCCCAATCTTCACCTAAGATTTTACTTTTGAGAACCTACATTACTAACAATATCAGGACAAAAATCTCTTTACTGCACTTTGCGGTTACGACCCCACGTTTGGCGGATTAGCCCCGGTAACCTGGTTTCGGGTGACCCGAGCTTTCGCTTAAGCTTTTCGAAGAGAGTTTTCGTGTCCGTATGTTGTACCTCCTGTTTATGAACTTGAAACTTCTCAAAAGATAGGTATCAGTGCCATCTATTGTCACGGTTTGAAATTAATCTCCCGAAATGAAAACAATGAGTTCGGACCACTGTTGGTATTTATAATAAAATTATATCATAATCAGATAACATTTTTTTTTTGCTGTCGCAGGGGAAATGCCGCCGGGCACGAGGTGCGGTAGATCCCCTACCTAACCTAACCTGGGAACAGGGCAAGCGTTATCAGGTTGGTGTTTATAAAAAAATATGATACCATAACATCAACAATTAACTTTAACAGAAATAAAAACCATTGTAGTTTGTAATTAGAGTGGACTATAACCACACTATACTCGTATCCGTGCGATAATATCTCAATTTCCACGCTATAGCTAGCTAACAAAGCGAGAATCGGCCATTCTGGTCCCATTGTCTCCCGTGACGGTCGATAGAAGCCCGAATGCGGTCAGCCCGGTGTTGGGGCAAAACCACATTTTACTGTCCGTTGCAATCCTGAGAGTTTGTTGTGGGTCAAATCAAGTGTATCTGTGAGTACGGAATCATTTTGGTCTTTGTTTAAAGGCTTTCATTTAACTTGCAATGTATGTATGTTTGTAAGTATGTTCGATATTGTAATGGCAGTTGGGGAAACAATGGATGAGGCTGGCTGGGGACCGTAGATAATAGCGTGATAGAGAAGAGGCTTATACTCAAGAGTGGGTGGATGTGGGCTGATAATATGAAGATGATGATGTATGTTCAGAGAAAATCTCGCAACTCAATTTTTAAGCAGATATCTTCAACTGATTGAGCTGAAAAAAGCTTTTTGCTTTTTTATTTAACAACTGAAAACCTTTTTCCCAGAAGGCGTCAAGTACTTACTGCCATGTTTGCTGGATACTCAGAGCAAAGTATTTATATTTTAGTGGGAAAGTTTATCCATCTTGTAAGATGAAGTCGCATGAGATGCATCTGATAAAGAAATTTGCATCTCAAACACTATGACTAAGGTGTTTTTGTGACACAGCGCTAGCCAATCCTGATAAGGCCAATAAGATTTTTTTCCAGGAAACGAGCACGACCATGAAAATCTGCGAGATCAGTAAGGTCGCTGCAATGCACAAAAGTAAGTACTACTTGCATCACCAGAGGAGTACTCAAGAATTGTGCATTCGTTTGTTTAAAATTCGATGGCACTCACCAAGTTTTTCTTCCTGGTGCACTGCAGCAGCTCGCCGTAGAGGCACTCGGCCTGCTGCAGCCCCACCTCGAAGGTCTTCTGGATGGTGCCGATCAGGTAGTCCCGCATCGACTCCAGCACCGTCTGCTCGCCGCTCTCTGACGCGTATCTAAAAGAAAAGTGAACATCGTTAAATCCTATCCCACTATCCTAACTAATCCTAACTAATATTATAAATCCGAAAGTAACTCTGTCTGTCTGTCTGTCTGTTACTCTTTCACGCCAAAACTACTAAACG
This sequence comes from Cnaphalocrocis medinalis, assembly GCA_014851415.1. Classification (NCBI taxonomy): domain Eukaryota; kingdom Metazoa; phylum Arthropoda; class Insecta; order Lepidoptera; family Crambidae; genus Cnaphalocrocis; species Cnaphalocrocis medinalis. Next base: position 3,623,047 of record CM026290.1, on the reverse strand, counting down.
GACTTATATGAAATTTGGTATACAGATGATCTAGACCCTGAGAAAGAACATAGGCTACTTTTTATTGCGAAAAGGGGGTTGTAAGGGGTTAAAAGGGGGGTAAAAAGTTACTTTTCCACGCGGACAAAGTCGCGGGCGGCCGCTAGTTTTTTTTAATTATTGGCTCACCTCAGCCTGATGAGGAGAGCCCAAGTTGTAGTTACAACGGACGCGATAGCACGGCAGCACATCCGTTGGTACTGCCATACTGACACGCAAGATGCTTCTTCACGCTTCGTCTTATCTTCTAACCCCCCGCCCCGTTCATCATCATCATCATCAGCAACCCACGCTCGTCCACTGCTGGACATAGGTCTCCCAAATGCACGCCACCGCTCCCGATTTTTGGCCACTCTCATCCAGCTCACTCCAGCCAGCCTTCGAATGTCGTCATCCCATCTTGTTGCAGGGCGTCCCCGCCCCGTTAGTCTAGTGGTTTACGTACCGGGCCGTGATCTCGGGGTCCCGGGTTCGATTCCCGTGTCGAACAAACGTGCACTAATAAGTAAACTACACAATCTCATTCAGATATGAACCTTATAGTCTTAGCATAAGAGCAGAGTTGTATACATTATATCGACGGGTGCAAAGTTAATAAAGTCAACTACAAATTCACGATTTTCTTTTTATTGCATTTTCGTACTAACAAAATCACATTACACAACCTAGCATAATTTGTTTTGCAGGTTTCGCTTTATTTTAATTAATTTTCAAACGTATAAAAAACCATCTACGCATGTTTTAGCAAATAATACGACGCCAATGCGACCAAGTAACGTTGGCCAACTGACAGTTGGCTCGCATTTCGCTGGCGCGCGGTCGTTTTAGGTTAAGAAAAGGTTTCATCCCTTTTGGCAACAATTCTAATTGTAGTATGATCTCAATTTTTATTTTCGGGAGGTTAGGGCGCATAAACGACCATCTGGCAGTTGACTCTTTCTACTTCGCGCTCAATGTAGATGTTATGATTTACGTTGATTTACTTTCAATTTTTTTTTCATATAGTAGTATAGTTTTTAGTTTGAACTAACTAACAGGTTATGAAATACAGCATGAGTGGTGGTGATTGTACTACAACTGCAATATTATTAGCATGTTATTATGATTAATTTTCTTTTTAACGTTAATGTAGGTGTGACATGTACCCGCCATTAATATTGATTCCGCGCTCTTTCCAGTTTAGCGTTTTGAACATGTCCTGCAGCACAGCGGAGAAGAGTTTCCGAGATATAACATCTCCTTGTCTCACACCACGACGCAGCAGGACAGGCTCGGTTTGGTCATTTTGGATTAGGTACTACGGACATATTAGCGACGTCATACAGACACCTCAACACCTCGATATATCGCCAATCGACTTGGCACCTCTGCAAGTCCTCGATAACAGGCACCGGGTCTCGACGGAGTCAAAAGCTTTTTCATAGTCCACAAACACCATGCACAGGGGCTGGTTATATTCTTTGGTCTTCTGTATAACCTGTCCCAATATGGTCTGTCTGTGTGAATATGGTCTATGGTGCTATAACTCCGTCGGAACCTGGCTTGCTCTGCAGGTTGAGCTTCGTCAAGTCTTCGTGTAAGGCGATTCGAAATGACTCTTGAGAACAACTTATAGACGTGACTTTGGTCGATAGTTCTTCAGTAAGGTTTTGTCGCCTTTCTTGAAGAACAATACGACCAAGCTCCGCGGTCACCCCCTAGGAGTTCTACCGGAGAAAATAACCGAGTTAAATATACGCCAAAGTTCCTTCAGCACCGGCTTGGCGGCAGCTTTTAGAAGCTCGGTGTGACTCCGTCTTCTCCCGGGGCTTTTCCATTTTTATGATAACCAAAAGCTGCCTCGATCTCCTCCAAGCTGATGTCGGGTAGATCCTCCGTCGCATGGCGGGTTAATGTGGCTCTTGAATCCTTCTCATCCGGCGTAGGGTGGGGTGAGTGCGACGCGTATAACTGGCTATAGAAGGTGTAAACTTCCGAAAGAATCTCTGGCTTTGACGTGACGACTTCTCCATTTGTTTTGGTCAACTTCGACAGGTGGCTCCTGTCAAGATGTTGTACGAAGACTTTGGACCCCCCTGGTTCTGCTCAATTGCTATCTGTATTGAGAGTGTATTAGAGCTTCGGAGGTCACGTTTTAACAGCTTGGAGATGGATGGATGGATATTTTGAGCCCGAGCTGAAGTGACTGATGGATTTTTGCGCCTCTTGTCCATTAAGTCCAGAGTATCTTTCGAAAGTTTAGACCGCTTGTCCGTATGTCGCAACTCACAGAACTTTGCACCCTCGTCCCGAAGGATTTCCACCACTTGGTCGAATTCTTCTTCGATATCTACGTCAATTGTGGTTTCCAAGGCAGTGAATCGATTTTCCAATTTTAGTTGGAAGGCGTCGGAACCAGCGAGTGATTGGAGCAGATTTGGCCGGAGCGTGGACTTCATCAACCGAGAACGTACAAGCTTAAAATTGATATTCAGAGTGCCTCTAAAAAGTCGGTGAACACTTCCAGTTTTAAACCTATTGATCACTATGACATCTCTGAATATACGCTTAATGTCCGATATATATTATGAAGTCGATCTCATTTTTAGTCATAGTATCTGGGCTCTGTCTCGTCCATTTCCTCTGGGGCTGTTTCTTAAAGAATTGATCCCAGAAAGAGCCGATCAATGCAATTAAGGGTTTGCAACTGTTTTATAATGTATAAATGCAACTGTTTTATAATGTGTAATATTAAATGATTTACTAAACATAACATGATATCTTAAAGTATTTCATTGCCTGTCCTAAGTAAAAAAGGTAGGTATGTAAATGATATTACCTATTTTTTTATTTCTCTTAAATCAATAAATCAACGTTGGATTTAACTTGCAATTTAATTTTACCACAATACAGTCATTTACTTTGCTATAAAGCGAAAGGATCTCTAAGTTAGTCAGTCTAACTATAAAGAAAACGTACGCGGCAACTCTATGCAAACAGTAACGCATGCTTATGTGTGAGTGAAATTTGCAAATCAAAACCGATACATGACATTCCACACTAACCGTAAACGCTCTTAATGTGCAAGTGATCAGTAAATGAGTAGTTCTTTATATGTTTTTTTATACGTCGAAGAAGGTTGTTCATGACTACGTAATAATTTTATAATTTGATTGTAATAAAAAAAATAAAATCTATTTTAAAGTATTTCATTTGGCTTCCTTGTCCATTAATGATTGTAATGAGATACGAAGCATAAAAAGTTATCGGCTATAATTTTACTTTCTGCAGTAGATGTTTTATTAAAACATACAAATAAGATTGTTTATCTTATGATTAAGTGTTTCAATTAAGATTAAGTTAAAAAAAATAAAGAACATACATTTTAAACATAAAACTTAAGTTCCGAGTATATGCGACCAAGTGGTAGTTGGCTCAGTTAGCATTTTATAAAGTGCGAAGTAGAAACGACTAACTGCAAAATCTCGTAAATTATCAACAAATTAGCATTACTAACATTATGTACAAATAAATAAGAATATAAATAGATACTGATAAAAAAATCAGAAATATTGGCCTACTCGTTAAGAAAATAACACACTTTTTCGATTATTCCGCTCTCCTGTAAAGTTGTTATTTTGTAGATGACTCTTTTTACTTTGCACCCGTCGATATTGTAGGCGACCAGTTCATGGGCAGCGGTGATTACCTACCAACGGGTGGCCTGCTTGCTCGTTTGTCGCCTTTAGCAGGCCTGTCCCACTCCGCGTGTAGGTATCGAACTTGCAAGTACATGCGGCGTCCCCGTCGGAGGGGCAAATTAGTAGAAAATCACGAACGAGCGGCGACGCACGCGCGACAGTTGCTTGCGATAGAAAGAGAACGCACTTCTAGGTATGAACAATGGTAGGCATTGAACGCTGGGCGGTCGGAATTTCAACGTTAGATTATAGTAGTCTGAGTCTTTATTTCCATAAACGGTTTTTGAAGTGGGTCTTCTGTACCTTGTACTGTTAAGTATTCTGTGCCTTTAGTATAAAACAAGTTCTAACACCACGAGGGAAAAACCGCGGCCGCAGGTAGTGGTAAATAAAGTTTCGAATGCTCTTGAGTTTTCAGACTCAGTAACAAGAGATTTGTTTTCAATCTTCAGAAAGAGTAATGTTCAAAGAAAAATGATTTCCCCTAAGGTTAATAATTAAGGGGTTAAATTATAATGAGTTGTTGGAACTCGTCCCCTGTGGAGCTAATAGTTCATCAACTGAACTAATATTGGCTGTTACAGGGAACCTCTGGAATACATTTACTAAGATATTAAATTTTGCTGCGTGAAACAGTGTAAGTTCTTGAAATTACAGAGAGGTTTTTACGTCGTTGTATAATTTTTTCGTCGTCTACAAATCATTATGAACCACATTTGTATACCACGTCTTTTGAAAGTCGAGCAAAAGTATGTTTAAAATTTTTCGAACATACTTAGCTCGGGTTTGTGAACACCAATCCGCATTAGGCAACAACATAGTAGCGATGACTTGATTTGATGGAGGCATTTGCCCTGCAGAGGGACAGTATATAGGCTGATATTTTGCTATTAAATACATTAACTTCCAATGTTTCAATTCACAACTGACTCGACAAAAACCCCCCTTCACTTTTTTGGAGGACATCAGTCATATGAATTTTGTTCGTATGAAATATAAGCCTTTGTTACCCTCAAAGCCATTTATCAAAATCGATTCTGCAGTTCAGCGTAACGGTGGAACATACATAAAACCGCACTCGTAGATCTCGCAAAAATAAAAAATAAAAAAACTATTTCTTTAAGTACAAAAATAATTCACTGTAATAAATCTTATCATACCGTCGTCTTGAACTCCAAAAAAACAGTATAAAAATATATTATACCAAATAGTGAAATTTTAATAAATAGGTATTTTTTTTTATGTGATAGGTAGCAGGCGAGCAGGCGGATCACCTGATGGTAAGCAATTGCCGCCGCCCATGGACACTTGCAACATCAGTGGAGTTACCAATTTTTTATCCCCTTCCCCCCACCCCGAGTGGCCTCCGGTACCCTCACTCACTCAGCGAAACACAGCACAGGGGCTGATTATTTTATTCTTTGGCCAATCTTAACGATCAGCTACGTAGGTACGCAGGATATGGATACGCAGTGCTCAAGTGTGTGCGCAAACACAGTTGCGCTCTAAATATAGAGTTCCCATAGGGTGTCCCATCGAATTAAGAGAACAGTTATTCCTTAACCCTATTAATTCGATGGGACACCAGTGTGACACGACCGAAGAAGGATCAGGCGCAGGGCCAACAGCTTAACGTGCTCTCCGAAGCACGGGGGTACAAGACCACCAACTTTCAGACTTCGGGCTGTCACTGAGAACAGAAAAACTCAGGTACTAATTTTGGCCCGTCCCGGGGATCGAACCCGGGACCCCAAGCGCAGCCACGTTTTAAAGTGCGACCCACTGCACCATCGAGGCAGTCAAACCAAAATCGATTAAATATATCGAAATAAAACAACGGAAAGGATATTGGTCACTATTCAAACAACAAAATATTTAAGTACGGTCGCGGTCAAAAAGTGTTTACCAGTTTTGAAATTTGATTCTACGTCACACTTTTTGCACTAAAGTCAAAAATGCTATATCAAGTTACATCCTTTTTAAAGTAAATATAAAAAAAGACACATAAAGAGGATACAACACAGAAGCAGCCATAAAAAAACCTAATTTCTTTGAAATGATATGACATAGGTATGTCATTAACTGAGGGTCTGGCTGGTCAAATCATTAAAAAAGACACCTTATCTATGATCAATAGACAATTAGAACTTATCACCTAAATGTGTACGTGCGATTATGATCCTTAAGGTGGTAAACACTTTTTGACCACGACCGTACATACATTAAATAAATCTTATATGGCTGTCTTGAACTTCAAACAAAACAGGAATAAAGCTTTATTATAGATAATAGCGATTAGAGATGCGCCGAATATTCGGTTGGTATTCGGTATTCGGCATATTCGGCACTTTTTCCACTATTCGTATTCGGCCGAATTATTCGGTTTTAGTGCCGGTATTCGGTTAGGGTATTCGGTTAGAGTATTTCTATTTTCCTGCCTATAACATGGAATTTAAAAGGACAAGTTTCGTTATGTAAGATTTATGTTTTTGTAAATTAAATAAAACTGGCGGGGAATGTGTTAAAAAGCTGATAAATGAAATCAATTAAACTTGAAATCAAGGTGTATTTTAACATCTAAATTCCACATATTTATTTCCTGCCCTATTAGTATGTAGCTAACATTAACTTAAAGAAAATACCTACTTCATTTATTTTTAAGCCAAATCAATCAATATTGATTTTACTATTTATTTACTAAAAAATATTTTTAAATTTAAAAAAATAATAATTATAAAGCTTTGTTTTCGAACTCAGATCAAAATTTTAATTTTTTAATAAAAAACACTTACCTATGTATGTGGCCAATTATTAAAATAAAAATATGAATCAACAATAAATAATTTTATTAAGTTATTTAATGATAAATAATTTTATTTTTGTTACTTATTGATATTCTTTGCAATTTATTCTTAAGTAGGTGCTCTTAAAAAATCGTCCAAGAGTCCAGTTGGTACTCGACCTTTCACATACCACCACCCACTGCATACCAGAACAGCCACCCGGTATGTAGAGGGTTGTGGGTTCGAGTCCCACTTGAACCCTGCGACGAGTTTATTAAGTGCATTATTTACTTAAAAGACGCTATAACAGATATACGTTAAGAAAATTTCTGACACGAAAGGAATAAACACTTAAGTTATATCTCAGTACGAATTGATTTAAGTGCTTTTTGGTCACCGTATCTATTATAGAAGAGAGATCGGAAACAAAATAGCTAAAATGGTAAACCGAATAATTCGGCCGAATATCCGGTTCGGTAAAGATTGAACCGAATATTATTCGGTATTCGGTTATTCGGTGAAACCACTATTCGGCGCATCACTAATAGCGATATAACCCCATAAATAAAATTAAATATTGATACGAATATGTCGACCGAAGCAAAAAACATAACAGATACGTAAAGAGAATACAATATTATAATACCCAACAGGAGCTATTCTCACACTAAATAAATAAAGCGCGGATATTGTGTATTATCCGTTTCTATTTGCTTTTTCAATTAACTTTATATACAGGGCTATTCTGGAACTTCTATAATATTAAACGCTGCCTAATGAAGAAAGGCAATTATATCATACTAGCGGCCGCCCGCGACTTCGTACGCGTGGAGTTAATTATTGACACTTACCGTCATATTATGGACAATCCACACAATATATTTTTATAAATTGTAGCCTATGTGTTATTCTGATGTATAAGCTATATTGTGGTAAAGTTTCATTCAAATCCATTCAGTAGTTTTTACGTGAAAGAGTAACAAACATCCATACATCCAAACAAACTTTCGCCTTTATAATAGTAGTAGGATAGGTATGCTAAGATGAGATGAGATAGTATAATCTTATTTCAGCAATTGTTCGATTGTTTTCATGGGATATGTGGGAGATGAGCAGACGAATCGCCTGATGGAAAGCAATTGCTGCCGCCCGTAGACACCAGAGAAGTCACAAGTGCGTTGCCTACCTTCCTAATAAAATCGAATCGAATCGAAAAAAAACGAAGGTCTCCCCATTGAAGTTTGGACCCATTAGATATCACTTTGTTATTGATGAACTTAACAAACAAAGCCTTTTAAAAATTTGAACTTGGCTCTTATTTCACATTTATGTTTTAAAAGGGATATCATTGTTAATTGTTTCTTCAGAAGTAATGAGTAAGATTCTTACTTACTTATAAAAATAGCGTTAATAAATCAAAATGGTTTTTAATATACCTAAAATAAACCTTGTCGTTTTCTAGATTAATAGTGTAGATAGTACCTACATTTATCTATCTACACAACACACAAACAAATGGTTGCGGTTGTGTACCAATGTTAAGCGGTTGAATATTCGTTTTCAAATTTTCCATTTCCAAACTGCTCCCGATCGCACAAACCTGTATATCCGAAGTTAGTTTCATACTATCTGAGTGATATGAGTTGGGCGTTTTATCTGCGACATTTTACCCGTTTATCATTCACTAATTTCCTATTTCCCTACTTTGACATGCCCTCGGGACCCCGCTAAACTATTTGCAGAGCTTGAAAAACAGGGAGCATACAATTTTGAACGTTATCTCGGGGAAGCAAAGTTGGAAGCTAAGTGAAAGTTTTCTGTTTGAATTGAGTTCAAAGCCTATGAAATTTGTCATCATATTCGGATGGTTAGTACACGACTTTGATGAGTGGAACATCAATTTGATGAGGAATGGTTATGTTGACATAGGTGTTAGTCAAAGCTAAGTATCTACTAAGCAATGTTGTTGCGGAACACTTTTGCAGGAAAGAGATAGTCGTTACTGATGGACTCTTCTTTTGCTTCCATCAGTTTGCACATTAATTAGGAAGGTGTTTGATTGATGTGGAACTGCCCGAGCGCGAGTAGCTTGTGCTGTGGTGTTTCACGCCCCATTTGGGGAGAAGTGACATTGATATGGGACACAGACAAAGACTTTGTAGGGAGTGAAGAAACGCACCGGGGAAAGAGCCCTTAGCAAGTACCTGGAAGGACCATGGGGCTGGTGGAGGGACCTGTGTCTATAGGGCGGCATCTAAAATCTATGGTAGTATTGCAAGAAACAAAGCCAGAAGCTATACTCACTTGTGCACGAAGGCTATAAGGTCCGCTGCTCGGCCGCTGCCGTCGCACACCACCACGGGGACCGGCGGCGTGTCCGTCACGTACTCGAGGACCGCTCGCACCGTGTTGGTCCCGCCTTCGATGACCAGGCAGACCACGGGTGTTGACGAGTGCGTGTCTGTGGCAAGAGGAAACAGGCAAATTAGATTTTCATATTACGTGAGCAGGAGCAAACAGAGAAAAGACAACACAGACACCTCTTATATTGACCTGACTCCGTACTAAGTAACTTAAGCTTGAGCACTTGTGTAACAGATATCAGACAACAGAGGAAATACAAATATAATACTTAAATACATAACACCCAGACACTGAACAAACACGAATGTTTGTCCAGGGTGGGGATCGAATCCACGACTTTTGGCGTATGAGGCAGGGTCACTACCAAATGCGCCATTCGGCTAGTCAGAAGTCAGAATAACTCAGGTATAAATTTTTGGCCCGACCCGGAGATCGAACTCAACCCCAAGAGCAGACAGAAGTTTCAAGGTATTTCGAGGTAGGTATTAGGTATCTCAGTAAACACAGGTCCCATCATCGTCGAACTTGTCAGTAACTTGAAATTTAAATAGACGCAAAAGCCAACTCCATACCCCCAAACTCAAAGACTGGCTATCTTATCATTTTCTCCAAATTCCCTTGTATCACTTAAAAGCAAATTAAAACTTCCCTGAATTAAGTAAAAAAGCTCCCCACAATTGGGGTAATTATGGAGGAGCTTTGTTAATTAAGTTTTAATTAGAAGGAAGCCAAACAAAAGAATTACCTCGTAACGGTGTTGATTAAATTACAGAAAATATTCTACTTTCCCTTTTCTTTTATAATGCGTATGAGCACAGAGAAATAAGATATGTATAAGGTAAAGTATCAGCCTATATACTGTCCCACTGCAGGACAAAGGCCTCCATCATAGAAATCAAGTCATCACTAATATGATAGGATTAGGCCTTTCCAAATCACAAACCGGAGCTATGTTCGAAAAATTCGGAACATAAGTACTTTTTCTTGCCCGAGATCACGGCCCAGTAAGTACTAAAACCATTAAACCAACGGGGCGTTAAAAAGCAAATATGACATGAATCCTAGAAATAACCAGCACGAGCAGTTTTTCCGACAAGGCCGCCCTAACTTTCAGGACATTCGTTGCAAATTGTTTCTACAGATGGTACATTGCGCACGAGTTTCGCTTTTACCAGTTTACTTATTAAGGCCCTACAACGATTTATTTGATTTGAAGAGACTCCGCCCATTCCCCCCGCACACCTCATGCAACACTCGTAACTTTGTCACTTGATTCGCGTCAAATCGCACTTTCGCATGCGCGGTCACAGTAAATAAAGCAGTAAGGACATTGTGTCTGTGGTATAGACGTCCGACGTCTATAAAATATCGTATTCTTTTTTCGAAATTATTTACTTCACAAATTACGTACTTTTTGGATCGGTACCGCCCAGCTTAGTGAAAGTCTATGAAATATAGCATTCTTTTTTCAAACTTGCTTACTTCATAAATTACATACTTTCTTGATGAGTGCCGCATACTTAGTGAAGTCATTGCGGACCCATGTTGCGGACTACAAAATGAGATTCGAATCGATGAACGATAAATAAAAAATAAAATAATAGGATATTTGACTAAAATTGAAAAATAAAATAATAGGGTATTTGATTAGTCGAATACCCTATTATTAAGTTAAGTTTAATGTAAAGAAATTAGTCTCTATACATTAAACTTTATCAAAATATTGGTAAAAAGGAACCATTAGCCAAAATTTTCAGTTAAAAATATAACGTCTAGCTGGTTTTGTAAGCATTCAAAGTTTCATGGGAAAGTCCATTTTTAAAGTATAAAAATTCAACAATTACCTAAATATCATTGAACTACCAATTCATTTTACCCCAACTATTACTATAAAAACCATTTATGTATTTATTACAAGAAATATTTGATATGGCTACCAAACAAAATTTACTAGATGCGCACACAAGATACAAAAAGTGTCACTCGTCAGTAAGTAAGTAAGTAAGTAAAATATTTACTGACCAAACAAAAAAAAATACAATACAACAGTAGTAAGACACAGAATACATAATAAGAAGTAGGTACATACGAGAAACGGAAAGGAACATTAAGTGCTTACATATAGGTCAATAAGGTCCAAACTCAGCATATGCTGCAGCTGCTTCATTCAAGCCACTGCAGCGCTAGTTTTCAGTATGGACCTTGAGTGACGTTTTATAAATGAACGAATGAATGACACGCACATGAAACAATACAACAGATAAACCAAAAAAACAAACAACAACAATGACACTTAGAAAAAAAATATTAAGAAAAAAAAAACTGGAACAAAACAACAAATAATAAACACACAAATATACGAACCATTATAATAAAAATAATCTACCATTTGGGTATTTGACTAATCTCGATATAGTAAAAAATATTGATATTCTTTCAAAATATTGGTAAATAAGAACCAATGGAACCCAAACAAAATTTACACAGAAGTTTGAGTTGTGACGTCACACTTCAATAGACATTTGTACAGAGCGTTTTTGGAATTGCCCAAAATATGTGCTCTCAAAGTTGTGATATCTCAGCTAATTCAAATGAGAATCAAGTGATTCTTTCAACAATGTTTCTTAAATTGAGGCATCTTTTGATATGTGTTTACAAAAAAAAATATAGTCAAATACCCAAAGAGCTAAATCACGCTAAATCGTGAAAACGATAGCATATCTGTGACATGAGCGACAGTGAACTTGACAGCCACACCCATTCCGGCCACACCCCGACCACATTTTGCCACGTATCGGTCTGTACCTCTTGGGCAATGATAAAACAATGTTATTATTCATACTGAACAAAATCAAAGTATGGATGAGATCTGCCATGACAATAACACTACTGAGCAAGCTAAAGAATAAAATTGTGAGAGATGGTGTATTGGTGTGCTTTTATAGTGTTTGAGTATCTGGCGTCAAAGCAGGAGGAAAGAATGTGTTGCACAGTAGCCATTACTACCCGTGCGGATAAACATTGGGATTAGAAACTAAAACGGCGAAACTATTCACTTCTCGCTCGTACACTATTTGCGTCTATACTCGCACGACTGACAAAAAAAAAGCTGCGTTTTAATAAAAATATGTGAGCTAGACGCGCTCTCAGTTTTGAAGCTTTCGTTAAAATTTTCTTTTTTTTATGAGATAGGGGGCAGACGAACAGACGGATCACCTGATGGTAAGCGATTACCTCCGCCCATGGATCCCCGCAACACCAGAGGAGTCGCAAGTGCGCTGCCGACCGACCGGACCGCTAATTTATGTATCCCATCAAAAACAATACTCGACAAAAAAACCAAGTCTCCCAACTACCGTAAAAGTGGTGAGATCCATGTTTCGCCAAGTCGGTTATTCATTTATTGATTTGGCAATCACACAATATATCTCACTAGCAATGCATTAATTGATTCGGTTGTTTAATGTGATTGCCATTTAATGTGAAATTAACGATTAAAATTTCTATGAAATAAATCTATAATCGAATTGAGCCATAAAAGGACAACTCTAATCGTTCTCACCAAAAAGGCCGACTTTCGATACTGTTTTAGCTATATTTACTGTGGCACGGTCAACACACGTCATCAGAAACGAATTAGGATACCACGGAGACGCAACATACCTACTTAAAATTTAAAAAGGTAAAAAATGAGAGGCGATAAAATATCCCAACTAATATTGAAACTTCGTGAGATTAACTCCTTGGATTCCTCTGTAGCATGCTATTGTCGCAGGAGTTCGAACGGCAAGGTGATCTGAACGGGTAGGTTGTTGAGAGGTGCGATGTCCCTGATAACGTCAATATATGCTTTGCGTCTGATAACGTCAATTGAAATCACGATTCCAATTCTGTAATTTTGACCGCTGTTGTGACAATTAACTTTGCTCCTATACTGTCGAAGTGCACGAAGGTTCTACGTTCTTCTGACAGACAACATCGAAAATCCATGAACAGCCTCGTTAAGTGCTAATGTATGCTGATGATATGGCGCTGATAAAGTTTTATCAAAAATTGAGTCACGTAGCGACTCCAATGTTGGTCTTTGTTCTTTTGCAGATTTCGTTTTTCTGACTAATAATGACATACTTCAGTTTGCTCGCAACTGGCATAGGTCCGTCGTCTAAGAGAGCTGTCGCAGCACTGAGCAGGTGAGAACACGGCTACACAATAGGGTATTTGACTAATCTCGATATAGTAAAAAATATTTATACTTTTCCAAAATACTGGTAAATAAGAACCAACGGCCAAAATTTTCAGTTAAAAATATAAAGTCTAGCTGGTTTTATGAGCATTCAAAGTTTCATGGGCAAGTCCATTTTTAAAGTATAAAATTTAAAAAAAATAATTATATCATTGAACTACCCGTACATTTTTCACCAACTTTTATTATGAAACCATTTACTTAAACGAAACATTTGATATAGCTACCAAACAAAATTTACTAGACGCGCATACAAGATGCGGGCGTGTGACGTCACTTGCCTGTAGCCATTTTGTATAGAGCGTTTTTGGGCTTGCCCAAAATATGTGCTCTTAAAATTGTGATATCTCAGGTGATTCAAATCAGAATCGAGCAATTCTTTCAGTAATGTTTCTTAAATTGAGAGGTCTTTTGATTAAACACATAATTTTTTTTTGTCAAATACCCTATTATACTCAATGGTCATGTCAATAAAGTCGTGAATGCGTTGCACCCAGATTCTATCAAGTTGCTCAAAGATGTCGACAAAATCACGAAAAATTAATTACGTATTTATAAAAAAACTAGGCTGAATAACAAAATTCTGACACATGCCAGACATCAGTATTTATAATATCTACTAATTAAAGGAATTTCCGATTGAATTGGTAATCTCGCTCAGTAAATATCTGGAGAAAACGTAATTTTTAGAGGTATTTTCAAATCGAAAAACTATCGAACCAAACTCGCCAAATCGTGTTTCTAAAACATTACAGACTTAGATAAAGGTATGAATTAATGTTCACCTTAGTATCAGATTGTACCGTCTCCCAGGGACCTGGCAAAGCCACAATGAAGGTAAGGTTTTTTTTTTATGTAGCCCCTTAAAACCCTGTAGTTCTTTAAAGAATTTAAGCCTTAGTAAATAGCCACTGTATAGGCTTAGGCGTTCGGCCGAAGCGCGAAAGGTCAAGTCAATTTAAGAAACTACACTTTCTAAGTTTTCTTAGGTCTGGGAGTTCTGGATTGACGCCCCCAGTTAATAATCATCATCTGGTACTCATACTACAGGAATTGCCCTAGCTTGAGACCAGGTTGATTAGGTAAAAAAAATATACGTACCTACTCTAGTTAATGACGAAAATCTAAAGACAAATGAAACGAAGTTTATAAAATGACAACATTTTAATGAAAGAGTCTCATTACATTTGATGAAGGAAATTAGGCAGACCGAAATATTTTTGCGGTTGCGAAAAATGTAAGGAATGATAATAAAAACCCGAGAATTTGAAGTTCTTTAACGGTCCAGCTTATTATGAAATTCTCTTATAATTAAATGACCCAGGATATTTACATACAAAAAATGGATAACATGAATATAATTTTAACTTATTAATATGGGTACCATGTTATTAAATAGGGGTATTTTTTTAATGTAACATAGAGGAAAAGGTGTGTGTGGGTGGGTGTCCTCATAAGACATTTCTTATTACTGGTGAAATCATAATTTGTATCTAATAAAAGTACATAATATGAGTATCAGATCCGATCTAATCCCAAAATAGCTTAAGCACTTCCGTTATGACTCTTGATAATATAATAAATAAATTCACACATTACGTCATATTTTGACCAGACTCCTTACTAAGTAACTCAAGCACTTGTCTTACAAATATGAAACAAAGGAAACACAAATATAAGACGTATGTAGGTACTTATATATATACAATATGAGAACTAACTACAAAAACTAAACGCCCCGTTGGTCTAGTGGTTTAAGTACCGGGCCGTGATCTCGGGGTCCCGGGTTCGAATCCCGGGTCGAGCAGAAGTATGTTTCGTATTTTTCGAACATAGCTCGGGTTTGTGATCACCAATCCGCATTAGGCAAGCGTGGTGATTAAGCCTAATCCCATCAAAGTAGCGATGACTTGATTTCTATGATGGAGGTCTTTGCCCTGCAGTGGGACAGTATATAGGCTGATACTTTATTTCGCATTCTGTCTTTTCGTCCGATGTCACAGTTTCTTGATTTACAGAAAAAATACCTTCTCAGGTGCCTCGTAAAACTTCCACCTACGAAGCGTTGAAAGTATCTCCAACGACCGCAAAACCTTCAGAATCGACAAATGAGAGAAAAGTCGTAAAAAACGTGTAAAAAAATTCAACGCGGTTTTACGACCACCGTAAATGAAGCAATCGAACATAAAGTACGTCGCTGGGGACAGGTAGCCGAAGTGTTTGGCACCTTTAGTGCTAGCACTTTTTCGTAAGTTTAACGCTAAAATGGTGAGTAACATTTAGTGGTAAACTTACGAGCGGTTACGGTTAGTACCTACTTTTAGCTCCTCTTTTGGCTTCAGCACTAAATGGACACTCTAACCGAACTCAGAGACGTCATTTTACCTTAATGCTCATTATCTTGATTATGGATAAGAGTCAATATTATTTTGTTATATGTTTACTTAAGTGGCTATTAGGGTTTAACGTCCCTAAGTGCGGCAGTTAAAGAAATATAAAACACTAGTGGCTCGCCCTCACTTCGCTTCGGGACCGTAATTCAGAAATGAGCCAATAGATGGCGCTGTGTTCGATTACATCGCGCAAGCGTTTCTTGTTTTCGGTTTACCTATAAGCCTTGTCGTTGTATATAGAAGTTATCTCTTTATAAATAGTATAGATTTGTAGGTTCTTTTGATCTTCTTGGCAACTGAAATTAGTGATAGAAAAGGAGCATTCCCTTAAAGCTCTACCTTTCTGAAGGGCTATCTATTCATTTCTGCAAGAGCTACCGTGCCAGTAAGAATGCCAGACAATTATAAATCATAATTGATCCAGATTATTGCGCATAACAATAACAAACCTCACAAACCTTTGCTATTATATTGATTTTAGTCAGTGGCCCGCCGCCCTCACTTTTCGTTTCGACTTAATTTTGCTCTTAGTTCAAATCTTTGCCAATAGATAGCGCTGTGTGTCGATTACATTGCACATGTGTTTCGTTTTTTTGGGTAGCAGCAGCAGGGTGATAGGTTTTATATTATTATCTCAGCTAATTGAGGTCTACCGAAGTTATCCCTTTATAAATAGTATAGATTATAGATATATACTCTGATTCATAATAATGTAATACTTACTTATGTAGTTTACTAACTGACAGATGAAAATGACAAGTTTCTATGCATTTTGACATTTTGCATGTGTCAAATTGAGTGATAATGTATGGGGATGACACATTGACATCTGTCAGTTTACTTTACATGATTATGAATCAGAGCATAGATATCTTTGAATTTTGTATAGAACAACTGAGTTTTTGTACCATATGTTGCTGCTGGTAAAAAATACCTTTGCATATACCTACATAAATATATTATGAAGGTAGACTTTTATGACATTCTAGCTCCGAATTCGTAAAATGCATTGGATACCTAGATTCAATTTACCGATTGGTCCGTCATCCGACTCTCACTATTTCCGAAAGAGTTTTCAATATATTTTTAGTGTCGATACTCAATTCACAAATTTTTTCATACAATTTTGTATATACCAAATGCAGAACGTTCTTTTTTTATGTGATAGGTAGCAGACGAGCAGGCGGATCACCTGATGGTAAGCAATTGCCGACGCCCATGGACACATGCAACACCAGTGGAGTCACAAGTGCGCTGCTAACCTTTTATCCCCTTCCCCGCCGATGGGCCTCCGGTACCCTCACTCACTCGGCGAAACACAGCTGCTGAGCTGAGCTGCTTCACGCCGGTTTTGCGGTGAGGCAGTGGTATTACTCCGGTCGAGCCGGCCCATTCATGCCGAAGCATGGCTCTCCCACAATTTACATAAAATCTTCTATTATATTCAAAGTATTAGTAAAATAAATTTTATTTCATTGCAATGGTATCTCAATGAATATAAACGTGCGCTTTTGAACAGAAGTTTGTAGCTTTGAAACTGATTATACGCGTTTGGATTATTCAAATATATTATGTTCGTATTTCCTTGACAGTGAGGGAAAACTCTCTACTACTCTCTCTACTGGTGTTGCAGATACTTATGCGGTGGCAATCGCTTACCATCAGGTGATCCGTCTGTTCGTCTGCCACCAAAAAAAAACTTCGTGCGGAAACTTGCACATTTTGGATACTTTCTCAATTGTCGAGATAATTATACTTATCGTGTAATAATGGTTTAGTGGGTTTGGTTCATATGTTTGGTTTCGAAGGTCAGACGGCAGTCGCTTCATTGTAAACTTTATTTCTCTTATCCTGGACTATACCTAGACCGTACCCCCGTAGCAGGTTTGGACTGGAAATAACGCTGAACCCTGAAAAGGTGATGAATCTATTCACCAAATTAAAACCAACCATGTTATAGTTAATCTTGAATATAATAGAATATTTTTATTTTCATGAGAAATGGTATTTGCATAGTTGGTACATTATAGAAATGACTCATAATTCACCAGAATCTGGCATGCAAACCTGTTACCTACTATTAACACAATAGATATAGTTATTTGATTAGATTAATTAAAATATGCCTATATTATGTTTTTTATTTGACTTTGGTATATTAACGAAGTAATCGTCCAATTAATCAATCTTCACACCAATTATTTTTCTGAATCTTCAAATAACTTTCATTTATACTATTTATAAAGAGATAACTTCTATAGACAACAACAAGGCTTATAGGTAAACCGAAAACACGAAACGCTTGCGCGATGTAATTTAGCACAGCGCCATCTATTAGTTCATTTCTGAATTACGGTCCCGAAGCGAAGTGAGGGCGGGCCACTAGTTACCAAATAAACTTCAAAGTGCTCAAGTCCCCGCTAATAAAACAAACTGAGTCTGCTCCGACTCAAGTAAATAAACGAAAAGTTCTCCTAATTTAAGTTACGCGCGACATACGGCAAAATAAGTGTTTACTTTAAGAATGCATTGTCCACTAACCCTGGGATAGAAACTTAGATTAGTTTCGAGATTACAAAACTTTGCCGATCTCCTCAAAGGGCCCTGAAAGACTGAGATCATTACGATTTAATGGCCGTTTAAATCATTACTGAACGAGAGTCCAATCAGGTAAAGAAATATGGCCGACTGATCACACCTGATTTTATCTATGATACTCATGATACGAGCAACGCCCCGTTTGGTCTAGTGGTTTAAGTACCGGTCCGTGATCTCAGGATCCCGGGTTCGATTCCCGGGTCGAGCAAAAGCATGTTCCGAATTTTTCGAACATAGCTTGGGTTTGTGATGATCACCAATCCGCATTACCCATCATAGTAGCTTAAATAGATAGCTTGATTTCTATGATGGAGGCCTTTGCCCTGCAGTGGGACAGTATAGGTTGATACTTTACTTACACATGATACGCCTGTATAGTAAGTTTTTTTTTTTAGTTTGTATGTTGTTGTAATTTTCCTTTTGTAATGTTTGTATGTAGTTGCAACGAATAAACGTTATATCTATCTATCTTCTATTATGAAACAAAAGTTCTCTAACGTTTAAAATTATAAGCGCCTCGCCCACGCACCCGTGACAGACTCACTCCAGACTGTAACAAAATATGTATTATGACTGGCGCATTTGTTGGTAACCCTACACACACGCCAATCGTGCCGCCAATAAACGTGGTAGACGAGCAGACGGGTCACCTGATAGTAAGCTATTGCCGCCGCCCATAGACACCTCCAACACCAGTAGAGTCACAAGTGTGTTGCCAATCTTTAACCCCATTTCCCCCAATTGGGTCTTCGGTAGCCCTCACTCAGCTCGAGGGTAACAATAGTGCAGGCGCTGGCTTGGATCGGTCTCTGTGACGTCGTATCGTATCACTCCGGTAGAGCCGGCCCATTCTAGCCGAAACATGGCTTTCCCACGGTTAAATGGCATTGCACTGATTTAGGGGGCGGCACTTTTTAGGTTTATGGGGCGTCAAAATCTAGGTTTCATCGGGGGTGGCGGGGAGTCGGGGAACAAAAGAGGGGCTAAAATATTCTTCCACCTCGGGCGGTTATTATTTATGTTTCCACTAAAGCACGCTGTATAACCGATATCTTCAAACGACAGTAACCACACACCAGTGTTCACAGGCAAACCATTTTTCCATTCAATTTACCAGGACGTCTAATATCTGTTTATCACGTAGAGAGACGTGATGTACGTACTTTATGTGTGCCATGGCTGTGACAATGTGAGTTTCGAGGACCGCAGTGTATGGGGAGCTAGGCGACAGCTAACTTTGGACGTTCGTGTTCAGCAATATGGTAGAAAAATGTTGTCAGTATGACAATGGCAGGCAAATTGGTGACTCGTCTTCAAAAAAGACCTAGTGATCTTCAAAAAAACGGCTTATTCGTTCCTTAAGAGTTCTTAACGCATTTGTGATGTCTCAGGTGTTGCAGATCTCTTACTATCAGGCAAGCCGTCTGCTCGATTGTCCGCCATGATGTAAAAATAAAGGAGTGTTAAGGTTTTTAAGGGGTCGGCAACACAAATGCATCTTCTCTGGAGTTGCAATAGGCTGTGGTAGTTGCTTACCATCAGGCGAGCCGAACGGTTGTTTTCCACCAAAGTTGTATAAAACAAAAATAATTTGAATGACATTTGAACCGAATTCATCGTTTCCAGTGTTCCAGACAACCGACATCAATGATTAATCGACCTCAATCGAACGCCATCTAATAGTACAGTTCAAATACCGAAAAATACGCTTGGCGAATACTGTGATGTGACCAATACATCAGTGGACCAACAGCTTAAAGAGCTCTTCAGTAAACATGTTTCCGCGGCAATATCGGAACGTGTCATAGTAAGGAACAGTTTTCCAGAACATTCCATTCATACGTAATTCCATTCGCCAAGAAAATTCCGTTTGGGATAGGTATTATTTATTTTTATTTAGTAATTTGACTTTTTTATGAGCTAAGGGGCAGACAGGTAGCCGGATCACCTGATGGTAAGGGCCAAAAGAGTCAAATGTATGCAGTCGGCTTAAAGGAATGAGCTCATTTTTTTCTGAAATAAATAATGTAGTTTTAAACACCTTTGACACATCATTAGGATGGCACCCACGACCTTTTAGCAAACCGGGACCAAAGGCTAAGTACCTTTTTTTTGTCTCCCAGGGGAAATGCGTTACGCATACCCGGCCGCGCCGAAGACTAACCTAACCCAAACAGAGACAAAAAGACACATTAAAACTTAATAGTATCTGTACCGCTGATAACTACCAGCCCCCATGTATTTTTAAGAACCTAGACAGTAAAATACACAACCTAACTTATTCTTTTTCGCTTTAGCTTAGCTGGGTAAAAGACATTTTTGAATAGAAACATAAGAGCACAAAGAAAATAATCATTATTATAAGGACAAAAGGAATGAACCTTTTTCAAAATATATCACTGTCTACTTAAAAAGCAAGAGAATGTACGCCCGTCCCTGTAACCATATTATAAGCATGACAAATTATCAGATTTATTATAACACACAAAGCAAACAGACCCTCGCATTTTACGGCCAAATGCAAGGCAAAAGAACAAAGAAAGACATCAAATACCTAGTGATGCAACGAATTAAGAATACTTGTATACGCTGAATATCATACAGTTACCGAATAACTGCTGCTCGGGGTGTTGAAGGATAAAATCCGAAATGAGGTTATCCGACAAAAGACTAAAATGACCGACATAGTGTATCGAATGAGCATGCTAAAATGGCAATGGGCTGGCAATATCTGTCGAGGAACTGACAACCGATGGGGTAGAAAAGTTCTTGAGTGGAGATCGCGACTCGGGAAGCGTGGTGTAGGACGGCCTCCAGCTAGATGGAGAGACGATCTGCGAAAAGCCGTTGGTATAGACTGAATGCGTCTCGCTGAAGACAGGGTGAAGGGGCGCACATTGGGGGAGGCCTATGTCCAGCAGTGGACTGAGACAGGCTGATGATGATGACCGAATAACGATTCGATTTTGGCAGAAAACATAAAATTATTGACTTTGACAATTTGCGCATAAAGGAATCTCTCTCATCTTAGCGACCCATTACCCCTGTTACGGGGTATCTACTCTTAGACCATTATGCAGGATTTGGGGAGTCTAGCAATTCCAATGATCCGACTGCCATCGCTAAACTTTAACAGGGAGATGTCATATTGTCTGAAAATAGAGATTACCTATATAATTATGTATTAAATATATCTGTCTTCCCCTCACCCACTTCATCTAAAACATTTAGAAGTTCCCAACGGACAACACACCTTCGACTGTCATAAAAAGTGGTTAAAAGCGGAAAATTTATTCTTACTACTCGTAAAACTTTTCATGAAAATATTGTTGAAATGGCAGAAAATTGGATTACTTTGAAAAACTAGCTTACGAACTCTCATAATTTCCTGAAAAAAATTCATATTCGTCAAACATTACATTCATTATTCGTTATTATGTTCGTCACATCACTACCATCAAAGGAAAATTAACAGCCCATTTTGACCTTACGGTGCGTGTTTTAACATAACAGATTCCATTTAGATACCAACGAAAACCTGCAAATAAAGAGATTTTATCATGCTTTCTTGTAATAGCCTCCATTAGACGTTAGCCGAGGGACGGCCTCGGTCACATAGGTCCTTCAAATGTACGGATTGGTAAGGTATACCTCTTTGCTAACAATGTAAGTCGTAGTCGTGACATGTCCCCAATAAGGTGGACCGACGATCTAGTGAGGGTCGCGAAAATTCCTTGGATGCGGGTACCACAGGACCGATCTGTGTGGAGAACATTTAGGAGAGGCCTATGTTCAGCATTGGACGTCTATTGGCTGAAATGATGATGGTGATAATAATGTAACCCAGTGGCGAGAGCGATGGAGCAGCTTGCGTCTTTCATACGGCCGCCCGTAGGTTCAAATCCGAGCATGCACCTCTGGATTTTTCAAAAACATATAAGCGTGTAGTTCTCTGTTCGCAGTATCCTGAATGAGTTCCGAGATTGATAGAGCTATGAACAAGACTGTGGAATCGTAGAGCTTCGTACAATGAGGGCTCTGTAAACGACACGAGCGCTGGGCATACGGATTCAGGGGTCGAACCACAAAATAGATAGAAATGAGGCGGTAGGTTTAGCTACCGTTGCCAACCGTACTATATACTGTTGAAGAAATATCGCTCGACCGGAGGACCACAGCCTCATAGAAAGCTGACGTGAAGCAGCGCCTGCGCTGTATTTTGCCGACTGAGTGAGGATACCGGAGGACCAATCGGGGGGAAAGAGGTTTAAGTTTGTCAGCGCACTTGTGACTCCACTGGTGTTGCGGGTCACGGATGTCTATGGGCATAGGCGGTAGCAATCGGTTACACTCATCATCATAAAAAAATATATGATCGAAGATTTCAGACGTGAAAAATATAGAAATTCAAAATGGCGGTTCTGCAGCTTGGGATTTCCGGCATCGAATAAATAATATTTGTAGAACTGGCGATAAAATACGGGCGGACAACGATTGAGCAAAGATTTGCTTTCGTGCTGCAACACGTATAAAATTCTCTAGTGTTTGTTACAGTTTGTTGAAGATAAGTTTGTTAAAGTAATGTATCAGCCTATATACTGTCCCACTGCAGGGCAAAGGCCATCATAGAAATCAAGTCATCGCTACTATGATTAGGCTTAATCACCACGCTTGCCTAATGCGGATTGGTGATCACAAACCCGAGCCCGAAAAGTTCGAAACATACTTTTCGCTTAAAATAATTTAAAGACAACAACAAAAATATTTTTTTCTAAAATCTTCTATGACGAGTCAGGGACCACACACTTCGGACATGCGTTGCGGCGCGCCGTTTGCGTTGTGTTTACTTTGGTGTTGACTCGACTCATCACGTCACGTCACTTGTTAATACGATGTCTTCGCGGACCACTTGGAATGCCTCCAGGGACCACCTGTGGTCCGCGGACCACCGGTTAAGAACCACTGTTCCGGAGGAACATATTGCATTAGAATTTCAAATGTTTTTTTTAATTAAAATAATTTTTGATGAGAAAACAATCTTTGCCAAATATTGTAACAATTTTTTTACGACGAGTACTGAGTAAAGTGTATTGTAACACCTCTAAAAGGTAGTTCAAAGATACTTCCTGTGTTTAAAAGATATGTTTGTTTGAGGAAATAAATACCAAAGAGCGCATTTATCGTTGTCCATTAGAAAACCAATGTTCATCACAATTTTCCATCTCACAGAGTTCAATATCCATTGTCAAATTTTGATAGACCTGGGCAGGTTGATATTGTTACGACTATGTGCCCCTGCATACGGAAATAGAGCTTGTCTCAAACGAGTAAGGTCTATTATTCCGTTGTGTACTACGTAATACACGCATAGTCGCCCCCGAACCTACGCATTCGGAATAGAAAATTATCGAACTCTCCATCGAACGTTCGAGAAGCTACGAGAAATATCGGGAACTATGTAGAAATCTCTCGAAGCCCTAATACGTAGCAACATGTCCGATGTCTACAAAGTCTCAATCGAAGTTACGAGAGAAAAGATCGAGAATGTTCTATTCCCTTCTAGTAAGGTCTCGCCCGCGCCTGTGCTAGTATAAAAGCGGGACGGGCGAGCCGACGAGTCAGTTCTGATTTGAACAGCGAAGAAGTGAGTTCCAATTTGGAAAGCGATTATTCTCCTGCGAACTAAGAGTGATCTTGTGTATTACCTGCGAAGTGTTTAAGGAAGATTTTAGTGTTTTAGTGCGTTTAAGTGTGATTTAGTGTTTTTAATTGTGGTTTTGTTACTCTTCGAATAAATTAATTGTCTTTTTGTGACTTTGGCATTTTTCTTGAATCTAACGTACCCCGTACCCGCAACAATTGGTGTCAGAAGCGGGATTCAAGATGCCACTTACACCACGAGAAGACAGTGAGGGTCGAGTAACGAGGAGTCAAACCGCGGCTGTGGCTGTGCAAGAGGGTGAAGGTACTTCAACAGAGGGATCGATACAAACACCGATTGGGCCTATGGAGATTGCAGATATATTTAAACTGCTGAAGACGCAAGCCAACCGGCAGGAGGAGCTAGCCCGCCTTCAAGAAGCACAATTTGCTAAACTGAGTGAAAAACAAGACCTTCGCCAGGAAGAGCAAGCCCGCTATCAGGAAGAGCAAGCCCGCTATCAGCAAGAGCAAGCCAGACTGCTAGCTGAGCTCAAGGAGGACCAGGCCCGCCGTCAGGAAGAGCTAGGCAAGAGCTTGTTGGGCGCTATCGAGAAGAAGCACGAAGTATTAGAAAAGCAGATCGATGCTCTTAAGGATGACGTGCTAAGCATCAAGACCCAACATGAAGATCGACTTACCCAACATGAAGATCGACTCACCCAACATGAAGATCTATTCACCCAACATCAAGATCGATTCACCCAACACGAGGATCGACTGTGCCAGATGGATACGGAGATGCAACAGTTGCATACCAAGATGGCTAGAGTGGAGACCCGGGGTGCTTCAGGAGTGTCGGATTCGCCAAAAATTGAAGTACCCCATTTCGATGGAACGACGTCTTGGGCAGCGTTCTGGTATCAGTTTGAGTCGGTGGCCAAAGGAAAGGGGTGGAATGAAGAAGAATCAATGTTAGCTTTGACTCTGGCTCTTCGAGGGGATGCCCTGCTAATATTAGAGAACCTGCCTTCGGATAACAGAACTTTAGGTGCTCTCCAAAGAGCACTAGAGGGCAGGTACAGCGACAAACACCTGGAACACGCGTATAGAGCACAACTCCGCGATCGACAACAGAAACCTGGTGAGAGCCTACAGCAATGGGCGGCGGAAATTGAGAGGCTAGTCCGACGTGCATACGTGTCATGCCCGACGATGGTGGAATCAATGATCCCGCAAGCTTTCTATGATGGCATTAGGGACGAAGATGTCAGACATGCCGTGAAGCTGGGACATCATCAGACCTTGCAGGAAGCTCTAGCCCATGCCTTGGAGGTGGAAGCCGTGCATCAGGACTCTAGAAAACATCGAATTCGGGAGGTTGTGGCAAAGGAAAATCCCTCTTTGGGTCCGATGTGCTATGGCTGCGGCGAGAGGGGCCATATTCGGAGTAGTTGCCCCAAGCGAAAATGGCCGCGTAAAACGACAGTAGCGTCCTCTACACAGGTGGACGCAGAAGAGCTGTCGTTAAACTAAAGGGAGCCAGGGCCGCGGGGCGGGCGCTGGCTGGTCAACATCGAGCCCCTACCGTCACTGTTTCACAGATTGGCAATGGGAACAACCTTACAGTGGTTGGACAGCTGAACAGCATAACGTGTCACTTTACTATTGACACCGGTGCTTCAAGAACAATAGTGCGTCCAGAACTACTGAAAAGGACTATTATGTGGAATCGCAGATCAACCGTTCAGCTTCAAACAGCAACAGGCCAGCCAGTTACCGTCTTCGGTGAGACGATGGCGAAGATAACCCTTGGAGAAATGGCCTTTGAATACAGTGTGCTCATAGCAGATATCACTGACGATTGCATCATCGGATTGGACTTTTTAAGAGACCAGAAGTGTGTGGTAGACGTCTCTAAAGGAGTACTTAGTTTCCCGGAACAAGAAGTATTCCTAGAGGGAGCGAGATCATGCGCAGTTTACTGCCTAAAAACCACGACCCTACCGCCGAGGTCTGAAACTCTGGTCAAAGTTAGATTTCCTCACAATGTGTGTCAAGGACGAAGCGTCGTTATAGAAAACTGCGGCGACCATCCAAGTTGGATCACAGCAAGAACGCTGGCAATGACCGGAAAAGGAGCGCTAGTGCGAGTCATCAATCTTAGCGGAGATGAAGTGCAGCTACGAAGAGACTGTGTCATTGGACGGTGCGACGCAGGTCAATCAATAAGGAGACTGAAAACAGCCCGGGAACCGAAATCCTGTCAACAAGATGACGTCACGCCGCTCCTAGCACATTGTAAGGACAAGCTCTCTGAACGGGAACTTCAGCAAGCTAAAAGGTTGTTACTCGATTTTAACGACATATTTTCAAAGGGTGACCATGATTTGGGAAGGACAGGTCTCGTTAAACACCGCATAGATACGGGTGACGCACCACCAATTAAGCAGCGGCCCTAGACGCCTTCCATTTGCCAAAGAAAAGGAGGTAGCAGACATGATTGCCGAGATGCAGAAGAACCGCATCATAGAACCTTCAACAAGCCCGTGGTCTTCGCCAGTAGTCCTGGTAAAGAAGAAAGACGGCAGCACCAGGTTTTGTGTGGACTACCGGTTGTTGAATAATGCAACTAAGAAGGACAGCTACCCTTTGCCCCGTATAGACGACACCCTGGACATGCTGAGCGGCATGAAGTGGTTCTCAACAGTGGACCTTAAGAGTGGTTACTGGCAAGTAGACATCCATCCAGTAGACAAAGAGAAGACGGCTTTTACGACCGGAACTAGGAATGGACTGTGGCAGTTCAACGTCATGCCCTTTGGTCTTTGTAACGCTCCGGCGACATTCGAGCGGTTAATGGAAAGGGTGCTGGTTGGACTACTGGGAGATGCATGCCTGGTCTATCTGGATGACATCATCGTCATGGGACGAAATTTCACGGAGCATGTTAGTAACCTAAGGAAGGTTTTTCACCAGAATACGAGAAGCAAACTTAAAACTCAGCCCAAAGAAATGCACGTTTTTCAAGGAAGAAGTCGCCTACTTAGGACACATTATCTCATCTAATGGTGTAAGGACCGACCCAGAGAAGATAAAAGCTGTCCAAGAGTGGCCTATACCAGCTAACAAGACCGACGTGAGATCATTTTTGGGCTTATGCGCATACTACCGGCGTTTCGTTAAAGAACTTCTCCGACATCGCTAAACCACTCCATCGGCTCACGGAAGATAAACGAATATTTGCCTGGGACTCGGAATGCGATCAAGCTTTTACCAGATTAAAAGAACACCTCTGCACCAGTCCTATACTTGGCTACCCCAACAGAGAAGGAAGGTTTATCGTGGACACCGACGCCAGCAACACTGGCATAGGCGGAGTACTGTCGCAAGAACAAGGTCACGGGAAGTGGTGATCGCTTATTTCAGTAAGTCACTCTCGAAACCCGAAAGGAACTACTGTGTGACTCGTAAGGAACTGTTGGCTGTAGTGAAGACTCTACAACATTTCAACAAGTATCTCGTTGGAAGACAGTTCACCTTGCGGACAGATCACGCTGCGTTAAAATGGCTCTTGCAGTTTAAGAACCCTGAAGGACAAGTGGCACGGTGGCTAGAACAACTTCAAGAGTACAACTTCACAACCGAACATCGGAGTGGTAGAACGCATTTGAATGCCGATGCTCTTTCAAGAAGACCTTGTCCAGAGGCCTGCAGTCACTGCTCTAGGACGGAAACTAAAGAAGAAGTCCGGATCATAACCACCCCAGGGTCTTGATAATGAATGGAGTGAAGACGCTATCAAAAAGGCTCAAAAAGAGGATAGAGACCTAAGGAAAATCTTTGATTGGAAAGAAGTAGGTCAAAAAACCTTCTTGGAGCCAAGTAGCATCTTCAAGCCCCATTACGAAAAGTTACTGGGCGCAATGGGACAGTTTGGAGATTAAGGATGGAGTACTTTTAGGAAATGGGAAGCACCTAAAGGGGACCAAACAACATTACAGCTGATTGTACCCCGTAAACAAGTTGCTTCTTTACTG
Organism: Cnaphalocrocis medinalis; assembly: GCA_014851415.1. Taxonomy (NCBI): domain Eukaryota; kingdom Metazoa; phylum Arthropoda; class Insecta; order Lepidoptera; family Crambidae; genus Cnaphalocrocis; species Cnaphalocrocis medinalis. Next base: position 3,595,267 of record CM026290.1, on the reverse strand, counting down.
AGATACATACACGATGGGGTATCCGGAGGACATTTAGGCGTGAAGAAGACCTTAGAGAAGCTGAGACAGAGATTCTACTGGATACACTGTCGGGAGGACGTCGAAGACTGGTGCAAGAAATGTACGACTTGCGCATCAGTAAAGGGGCCCACAAACCAGAAGTAAGGGCAAACTCAAGCTGTACAACGTCGGCGCTCCATGGGAAAGAATCGCAGTCGATGTAGCTGGCCCCTTTCCAGAATCCGATGAAGGAAACAAATACATCATTGTGGTCCAAGATTACTTCACTAAGTGGCCTGAAGTCTTCGCTACGCCTAATCAAGAGGCGAAGACGGTCGCTAAAAAGTTAGTCCACGAGGTGATTTGCCGATTTGGTGTGCCTCTAGAGATACATTCAGACCAAGGAAGAAACTTCGAGTCAGCACTGTTTCAGGAGGTCTGTCAACTGTTGGGTATGCATAAGACCCGTACTACTCCAGCACCACCCGCAATCCGATGGCATGGTCGAGAGATTCAACCAAACGTTGGGAAAACCACTTGGCCAAAGTTGTCGACGAGCATCAACGAGACTGGGACCAGTACATACCGCTTTTTCCTACTGTCCTACCGATCTGCGATCCACGATAGTACCAGCGCTACCCCAGCAATGGTAAACTTCGGTCGAGAAATGCGGCTTCCGGTAGATGCATTGACTGGGACACCGCCAGAAGCTCCAAAACCAGTAACCGATTATGCGGCTGACCTACAGAAGCGCCTGGACGAAGTACATGCTCTAGTTAGAGACTGTAGTCTAAAGTCCAGCGAAAGAATGAAGACCCGTTATGACCGCAAAGCCAACACCGACGGTTCGAGGAAGGAAGTCTGGTTTGGTTACACAACCCACTCAGGAAAGAAAGGCAAATCACCGAAGTTCCAGCCAAGGTGGGAAGGCCATACAAGATTATTACTAGACTGAACGACTTAACCTATCGGATCAAACAAGGAACAAGAGGAAAACCTAAAATTGTTCACATTGATCGGTTGGCTCGTTACCATGGGTCCAATGATGCTCGGGACGAGCATGACTAAGAGGGGGGTAATGTTACGACTATGTGCCCCTGCATACGGAAATAGAGCTTGTCTCAAACGAGTAAGGTCTATTATTCCGTTGTGTACTACGTAATACACGCATAGTCGCCCCCGAACCTACGCATTCGGAATAGAAAATTATCGAACTCTCCATCGAACGTTCGAGAAGCTACGAGAAATATCGGGAACTATGTAGAAATCTCTCGAAGCCCTAATACGTAGCAACATGTCCGATGTCTACAAAGTCTCAATCGAAGTTACGAGAGAAAAGATCGAGAATGTTCTATTCCTTCTAGTAAGGTCTCGCCCGCGCCTGTGCTAGTATAAAAGCGGGACGGGCGAGCCGACGAGTCAGTTCTGATTTGAACAGCGAAGAAGTGAGTTCCAATTTGGAAAGCGATTATTCTCCTGCGAACTAAGAGTGATCTTGTGTATTACCTGCGAAGTGTTTAAGGAAGATTTTAGTGTTTTAGTGCGTTTAAGTGTGATTTAGTGTTTTAATTGTGGTTTTGTTACTCTTCGAATAAATTAATTGTCTTTTTGTGACTTTGGCATTTTTCTTGAATCTAACGTACCCCGTACCCGCAACAATATGTTGGTTTTTGTAGTTTCTATAACATTTTTGTCCGAAACACTTTCTAATAAAGGGATTTTATCGGCCTTCATATAATAACCCCCAAACTTCGAGAGTAAGCTAAGGTCACAGTTTAAAAAATCCCAATGCAAAGATATACGATTTTTAAGAAACTAGCTTATACATGTGCCTATATCTCCCTAAAAGACCTGCGACGCATCCGCTTTTTTTTATTATTATCAGAATGAAAATTGTAATAATTATTATTTGAAAAGAATAACTACTGAGTTTCTTGCTGTTTCTTCTCGGTAGAAATCCGTTTTGCCGAATCAGCGGTGGCTTACATAATTTTTGACATTCCCTAAATCTTCTATTTGGACTTAAATTAAATAACGAGTATTTATATTTCTATAACGCAAAAGATTTGCGAAAACATAGACTGTAGAGAGAAGAGCGTAGATTATGTTACTTTTATATTAGACTATAGGCCAACGCTTGACTACAATCGCACCTGATGGAAAGTGACGATGAGGTCTAGGATGACACGCGTTTGCCTGAAAGATGCCTGTTCACTCTTGCTTTACAGATGTCCAGGTTATAGTGGTCGGGAAAAACAGACCTCGGCAGGGAGTTCAGTGAAATGTTTTGTTGTTACTGCAAATCTTTACACTGTGCCGGCAAGCCAAGATTTTCGTTACTGGTCACATTGACCCTCAACAGCTATAAAAGTAGATTTAAGGTACTTTCCCATTGTGGGCGAAATTGATAAAAATACCGAAGGCAGAATGTCGTGGTCAGATAATGTAGTTTATTGAATTTGAGGTGAAGTGATTCATGACAGCATTATATTTTGATTGAACCTGTGAGAGATAATGTAGGGACGAAAATAAGTATACCTAAGAATACATAGTAGAGTCGCTGCCAACCTTTGCCACCGATTGGGCCTTCGGTAACCTTACTCACTCGATGAAACATAGCGCAAGCGCTGCTTGAAAACATAGCGCCTTTCATGCCAGAGCGTGGCTTTCCCACGATCAAAATGGAGGTTACTTCAATGTACGTATATTACTTCAACAATCCAATTGGAGAGTATTGAAGCTAAGTTATTCTCCTTGTTTCGGATTAAAAAATAAATATCGGAACACAAGCGAACTTAATTCGATTCCGATAGGTATTGCGGAAAAGCGTTCGTTATACAATGCTTACAAATGGCGGTATTACCGAACGAACCCCGATGTCTGCGAATCTTCCTAACGAGATCTAATCGGAATTGCACCCGGCATTCCCGGGTTAAGTTTTATAATTGGAAACTTTTTTTTTATATTATAGGAAGGGAAACGAGCAAGCGGGTCACCTGATGGTAAGTGATCACCGCCGCCCATGGACATCAGCTACACCAGAAGGAGTGCGGATGCGTTGCCGGCCTTTAAGTGTGTAAACTGTTTAAGTGTAGTTGCCCTGTTCAATTTAAGTATTAAACTAATTATGATTTGAGACAACTTCTATTCTGTGGCTTTTGCTGATTTTTATCCGACTACGGCGAAACGTGAAGAGCCTCGCTTCGGCATGAATGGGCCGGCTCGACCGGAGTGATACCACGGACTCACAGAAAACCGGCGTGTAGCAGCGCTAGTACCGGAGGCCCAACTGGGCGGAAAGGGGGTTAAAGATTGGCAGCGCATTTGTGACTACTGATACTGCAGGTCTCTATGGGCGGCGGTAATTGCTTACCATCCAGTGATCCGTCTGCTCGTCTGCCCCCTATCACATAAAAACCAAAAAAGGAGGGTTAGATTTTAATCTCTATGTAGGTATAAGGGTATGGAATGGATATTCATCTGTGCCTTTATTACTTCGAAGCTAGTTATGATGAATTAACAAATGAGGTGTCGTTTATTACTGACAGTAATAATGTTAAGTAAGTACACATGTAAGTACTTAGTTAAGTTCGAAATTCAAAATACAGTGTGTGTAGCTCGAAAACTAATAATGACAGCGCTACTGGGATCAATTTTTCAAACGCTTTCAGCACAGCTTTCAGTATGAAATTGTGTACCTATCTAGAGATTACCTAAGCTCGAATGTAAATATGTAGATAAATAGGTAGGTAGGAACATTGTTATTTTGTCACGACGAGCGCCGAGCATGAGCGAAACGGGCGGAAAGGGGGTGAGACGCAAAGGGGGCGAGCGCCGGACCCAACAACCAATCGCGCCGAGCGAGCTCGCTCAGTGACTTGCGCGCCGCGCCGCTTGCCGAACGCTTGCAAGCACAACACGCAATGGAAAACGTCATATTCCCGCGGAAACTGCTCAAAAAATTCATCTTGCTTTACAAAAAAATGCCCTGCCTCTGGGACAGAAGTTGCCCCGCGTACAGACACAAGCAAATCCGCCACGACGCCGTATCGAAACTGACCGCGCTCGTCCAAGAATACGACCCGAGCGCCACCCGAGTGCATGTGCTCAGGAAAATCGAGAGTTTGCGAGCTTGCATCCGCCGCGAACACAAAAGAGTGGTCCAAAGCAGAGCCGTGGCCACAAGCGTTGATGAATTATACGTCCCTCAGCTGTGGTATTACGACCTATTTTCCTTTGTCTTCGGGGAAGACGCAAACAACACTGTGAAGGCACGCTCACCCGAGCAAGCCGCGGTGAGTTATTTACCAATGGTGTTCCATAGATGGCGCGCACTGCGCTGCCATTCGAAGCGCCACTCTGATATAATCATTTTCGGATTACCATTCAAAGTTGGAATTTAAACATTAACATGTTGTTGCTAAGACTGATTTTGAAAAATTGAGAATGATAGTGCTGCCGGCAGATATTCATGCTGTATGAAATATGGCGCGGAAATTCATGGGCCTTTTTATTTACGCTCTGCCATCCGTTTGGGAATTGAAAAGTTTTTATTCAGTAACCTGTCTTTTGGTAATGGCTGAGCACTTGACCTCGTTACGCGTTACAACTTTACAACATTATTCGCATATGGAACAGACGCGTAGATTCCAGGCTCGAGTGCCAAATATTTTGTTTTTATTGCGTTTCTACAACTTTGGGTGTTCTACACAGGTTTGGACTTACGTTATATTAACAATGAAACCCATTGTATGTAGGTACAGCAAAAATAGATGATCAAAAATTTTTATGAATCACTATGAGGCTTTGCGGAGTTGATGTCCATCAGGATGGCTGGCCAAAGTTGTGGATCAGCGTTAAAATATTATTAGTATTTAGTACTGAATTGGTACTATTTGATACCTATGTTTAATTATTTGGTACCTAATCAATGACAAAATAGGACAAGTTTTAAAGTGGCCAGCCATTCTGACGTCAGGTTGGCTGGCCACTTTGTGATTTCAACCTGGGAAGTTCCAATTGCTTTTTTTCAGTATACATTATTTAGTACCTATTTGGTACCTAAACATATATTTTTTTTACATTTTTAACACAAGTATTATAGACTATATAGGCAAAAGAAAATTTCATGAAGCTGTTTATTGCAATGGATGATATTATGCACCATATCTCCAGTAAGGTTCCGTGGGCAACTAGGAACCTGTATAGTTTCGGCATGTTTTTCTGTCTGTCAGTCCGTCTTCTTAAATCGGTCATTAAGATTTAAGAAGACGGTAGCACTAAAATGATGAAATTTGGTAACGACATGTATATCAATCACGCCGACAAAGTGGTAAAATAAAAGATATTTTATTGGGGTACCCCTCCCTCCCCCCTACCCTTAAAGCAGGGAGTGCTTTTTTCCACTTCAACCAAACGTGAAATATCTTGTTGGGTAGTTTTTTTAAAATAATATTTTCGGAAAGGAGATTGACCATTTTTGTATGGACGTTGGACCAAGTGCTGCCCAGAATTGAGACACAGTACACAGTGTTCCATAGACTAATAACAGTCTGTTAACCAAAGCGCTTCAAAATCGCTCCGAGGAATATTGAGTATTCTCACTTTTTGCGTATTTTTAAATTGTTGAAAAATCATAATTAATAGCTTATTTTCAAAATAAAAGAAGCCTTTATAAACAAATGACTAATACATACAAACATGCCAGTTGGCAGCAAGGCGGGCAACATTGCCGTGAGCGGCTTAGGTTATCGAGAGGTGAGATTGCGGGGCGCCAGATCCCTCTGTGTTAAACACCGGTCAGCAGGCCCCCGGCGTTATGACATTTTACACTTCCAACATGGAGCATTGGTTCTGCTCCTGCATCTCCCCTCCAGCCGGCTGGTTAAGGCGAGCCAGGAGGAAAGGGTCAAAGCAGTAATACGGACCCTCCGGAGTATCAGGGTCCGTGGTGTCGCCACACACCAACAGCTCGCCACGAGCTGCCCTACGGAGACTGATTGCACTGATAAGAGTTGTTGTTCTTCATTAGGGAAAATCACCAACTCTCACCAGCGGGCGATGTTTTTTAACTATTAAAAAAATATACAAAAAAAATGAGAATTCTCAATATTCCTCGGAGCGATTCTGAAGCGCTTTGGGTAACGGACTATTATTAGTCTAAGGAATACTGTGCACTGTGTCTCAATCCTGGGCAGCACTTAGTCCACCGTCCATACATACATACATACATGGGGGAAAGGGAATAAAAGGTTGGCAGCGCACTTGTGACTCCACTGGTGATGCGTCCATAGGCGGCGACAATTGCTTACCATCAGGTGAAACGCGCATCGTCTGCTGCCTATCAAATAAAAAAAAAGCATTTTGTGACTCCATGAAGTTTTTTTTTTGTAAAAAGTTTTTTTTAATACCTAGTCATACGAAGAAAGTGTTAAACCTGCATGGTTATTGGAATGTCAAAGCCAACACGGCATTCAATTTGAATATAAAAAATAATAAACTCTGTAAAAAAAAAAAACAACAGTGTGTCAATAGATATCGTGTATGTCAAGAATAACAGCAAGTTATAACTAAAACTTAAATGTTTTCATTTCCTGCCTCCTATCCCTAAAACAGACCTGCACCCCCCCGCAAAGCGAACACCCTGTATAAAAGAAGACCGAATAAAGTACAGCACGTATAAAAACACAACACACCCTATATACAATACACACATACATCCTATATATATACGCACACAAAAAACATCCTGTATAAAAACACCTAAACCTACTTTACACACCTATCAACTATCTACACCAAAACATGATTACAAAAAAAAATATTCTGAACGCGACTTTACACTATACATAAACCTAACCCTACTGTACATTTATTATGCTTCAGTTTCGGCAAAGGTTTAGTAAAAATGTCGGCGATCATGTCGTTGGTAGATATATACACTAGGTTGATATTATGGTGTGAAAGTGATTCACGAATGAAGTGGTGCCTGATGTCGATATGTTTAGTGCGTGAATGGAATGTATGATTGTGAGCGAGCTTCAGTGCACTTTGATTGTCGGTATGGATGACGATGGGATGGGCGATGATGAAGATTTCACTGATGAGTGACTGGAGGTATACAGGGTGTATCGGTAAACAGTTACATCCTTTCAGGGTGTGATTTGGGAGTTGGTATAATAATCATGAAAAATATAAAACGGTACAATAGGCGCATGTATTTCAAATTATTTTCGATCAAAGTAATCCTAAAGTCCTGTAAACTAATGGTCCGTGTTAGGGGTCAAAGTGGGTCAAAGAATTCGTAGTAAACGTAGTATTGGTGTAGTACTACGCACAGTTAGGACACTCCCTAAACCACTCCTTCAATTCTCTGCCCAACATCTCGACTTTAACACACTGCTATAAGGTCGAACGATGGCAAAGGCCATCTCTTTCACACGAAAGCTACTGGACTACTTCAACAGATTTTCATTGGCGCAACATTGCAATGTCTCTCTCACGAAACAACGTTTCACTCACTTCTATCATTCATGCAAACTCACACATTTACACACGCAAGACACACACCACCCGCCTTCCTAGCAAGCATGCAACGTCGCGCCGCGGCGCGCGCGGCGCGCGCGGCGCGGCCTATCAAAGAAAGCCGACAAACGCCATGCCGCCGCGCGTGTAACTTTTCGGCACGTGTAAGTCAAGGTCAACCTACAACGTTGCCATTTATTGAATCGGCAGGTCACTAGAAGAATTTCATGATCAGCTGTAAACATTTACTTATCTTTGTAAATTACTCATTCACGAATAATCCGATATTTTTACCATCAAAAGCTTGATATCTTGCCCAGTCTTGTCGGGTGAGTGGGAAAAGAAAAACATGAAAACCATGCAATGTTTGGTAGACGTGAGATCAAAAACTGGTTTGATCTAATCAGTGAAACTTGAGAGATAGTACTTGCCTAGGTTAGGTACCTGCGAGTTGCGATTGCGACCCGGAAATCCATAATGATTCTGCATTCACTTAACACTCACCATAAAATGGCACTTTCATTTCACAAAATTGATCGATATGCACAAACCCGTCAGACCTCGCAATCACACACACACACTTTGCTATGAAATCATTGCAATTACATTATCTACTAATCCCGAATTCGCGGCACCACTAATTAAACATCGCTTGCGTCACTCAAACTATCGATGTGAGGCACATGCGCAAGCCGGCGCGGGCGCTGGTCGACTGGAACACAGCTAGTTAGTCAGACAGTGTGAGTGTGGGCACGCGCGCCGCCATTTCCAAGATGGCCGACTTTCATTCACAAGCGGCGCCATTGCTAGGTACCCGAGTGATGGGACTCGAGTAAAATTTTCGCACTCAAACAATTTATCGAGTTATTATTACAATTCTAACCCACTAGTGTGGGTTGCATAGCAAAAGGTAATCTACTCGTAAGTTAGCTCGTTTGGTATGTTTTGTACGCATGGTCATGAATTCATGGTGACTTAGCATTTACTTAAAAAATTGGCCAGCTATGCGAGCTAAATTTAACTGACTTAACTGTCGGTTTTCAACTCATTTACATTCGAGTTCTTCGAGCACTTAGCTCGTGGCGTTGCAGACATGAAACTAAAGGCGTCAAAGCACCTTCATGGTTATTACATTCGAGTCCCAGTTAACTTTTTTTTATGTGATAGGTAGGAAACGAGCAGGCGGATCACCTGATGGTAAGCAATTGCCGCCGCCCATGGGCACTTGCAACACCAGTGGAGTTACACGTGCGCTGCCAACCTTCAATCCCCTTTACTCCCCGGGTGGGCCTCCGGTACCCTCACACACTCGGCGAAACACAGCACAGGGGCTGCTTCACGCCGGTTTTCTGTGAGGCAGTGGTATCACTCAGGCCAAGCCGGCCCATTAATGCCGAAGCGTGTCTCTCCCACAGTTAAAACTTGGGTAGATTATGGTTTGTAACCTTGGTTCGAGTCTCGAAAGAGTTGAACCGACTGCATGAAGTTTGTCATGATAGGTAAAGGTTGAGAGATTTTTCCATTGAATGAGTTTCGCTAATAACACTCGACACTCGAGTGTTTCGAATAAAGCCGACACAATTCGCATCACTATCGACACTTGAATCACGAAACAGCCTAAAATGTTAAATGGTGAAACGTGTTTTCGGCCTTATGTCATTGTAATAAGATCGAAATCTGATAAGTACAGCTAGTTTGTAGTCGTGAATGGACGACTCAGGTCGTTGCCTTATCTGGTCAGCTGTTGGGCAGTATCGTTTCGGAAAATGAACGAATTTTCGGGACCAATTTAAGGTGTGGTTTTTTCACGTCATATGGGCTGAGAATCGACTTACTAACCACCTCCTTGAAGGATGTAAATGTTCACAGATACACCCTGTATAGCCTCCTTACAAGCTTCAGCCAAAGCCATGTACTCGGCTTCCGTGGTAGAAAGCGCGACAGTACGCTGCTTGCGTGCTTCCCAAGAGATTGGAGAGCCACTCATCAGGAAAGCGAACCCTGTGAATGATCTACGGTCCACAAGATTGTTTCCATAGTCCGCATCCACGTATCCTACTGGACAGAACTGGGCTGTTCGGTGAAAATGCAGCCGAAGTGCTTTTGACCCTTTCAGGTAGCGAAGAACTCGCTTAGCGGCCCTGAAGTGTACCCCCTTACCCCCCCCCCCCCCTGAAGTGTACTTTATTCGGTCTTCTTTTATACAGGGTGTTCGCTTTGCGGGGGGGTGTTAAACCTGCATAGATATCGTGTATGTCAAGAATAACAGCAAGTTATAACTAAAACTTAAATGTTTTCATTTCCTGCCTCCTATCCCTAAAACAGAAGAAAGAAATAGAAGTATATTCATGCCTGGGCAGCATTTGGTCCAATTTGGTCAATCTCCTTTGATGCAAAAATAAAAAATAATAATAAATATTGGGGCTTCCCATACTTAGAACTGAAACTCAAAAGTTGACTGAATCTATAGATAAAGTATTCAAAAATGATATCCAGGTTCTTTTAATTATTTTTTTTCTAAACTGAATAGTTTGCGTGACAGACGCTTGCAAAGTGGAAAAAAGTTGGTCTCCCCCCCTCTAATTTCTAAAATAATAAAATGGAAAATCTTAAAAAAACGTATGATTTACATACCATAAAAACTACCTACGAAAATTGTTTTGAAACGTCATAAATCGTAACTTCTATTGACCTTTCATTCAATCAACTCAATATAAAAATTAAATATAATTTTTTATATTTAATATTTTATTATATAAATTGCAGCATTCTAGTGCTATAGGTCACCAAGATTTAAGAAGACGGACAGACAGACAGAATAACATGCCGAAACTATACAGGTTCCTAGTTGCCCACGGAACCTTACTGGAGATATGGTGCATAATATCATCCATTGCAATAAACAGCTTCATGAAATTTTCTTTTGCCTATATAGTCTATAATACTTGTGTTAAAAATGTAAAAAAAATATATGTTTAGGTACCAAATAGGTACTAAATAATGTATACTGAAAAAAGCAATTGGAACTTCCCAGGTTGAAATCACAAAGTGGCCAGCCAACCTGACGTCAGAATGGCTGGCCACTTTAAAACTTGTCCTATTTTGTCATTGATTAGGTACCAAATAATTAAACATAGGTATCAAATAGTACCAATTCAGTACTAAATACTAATAATATTTTAACGCTGATCCACAACTTTGGCCAGCCATCCTGATGGACATCGGAGTTGAATGAATTTGATGGTATGAGAGGCGGCGCCGGCGCGCACTGTTAAAACTGTACAGAACTGTACCGACTGTACATAGAAATACAGATTTTGCAGTCAAAGAATAGCGCAGCGCAGCGCAGGCCGGCCCATTCATACTAAAGAGTGAGTGGCTCTCCTACGGTTTTCATTACATGGCCATTGAGAAAGACGATTCGATTCGACGACGACGATGACGATACCCTTGTCTGTCACCCATACGAGGAGGATCGTCATCATCGTCATCGCCATCATCATCACATCAAAGTAGATGGTACTCACAAGGATGCAGCTTCTGCGCAGCGATGTACTTCTCCAGCTTCCTCCTCAGCACGATCTCCGCCCCGTACCGCCCCACGGACCCGTTGTCCACCAGCAGGAAGTAGGCGTGGCGGTTGTTCAGAACTGCCAACTTTGATCTGAAACAATATGCCGTAGTTAAGTAACGGCAATCTTAGGTGCGAGTCAACCAATATCCGACAGTAAAACTATGGTATAAGTCCCATTCCAACGAAGCGTTATCATCATAGTAACTTACAGTCGTCCACTACTGGAGATAGGTCTCCCCTAACGCTACTGCTCCCAATCTTCGGCCACTCTCATCCAGCCTACTCCAGCCAGCCTTCGAATGTCATCATCCCATCTTGTCGCAGGTCAGTGCACATTTGGCTAAGCAATCATAAAATTAAAATACAGAAAAAGGTAAATTATCCTAAAAAAATTTACCTCGGTCTGAATTTTTAAGAGTATCCGTACTCTAGGTAACAAAGAAAATAAACTAGTCCTTTTCAACAAGTTCCTAAATAAACCAACCTTTGTTTAAACAGTCAAATTCAACGAGAAACAACAGCAGAAGTCACACACTAAATTTTAAACAAAAATCAACGGGTCCAAAAGATATACATACAAAATTGTGACTGAAAAGGCGGGATTAAAAAGAGCAAACGAATAGGAAGTAGTACGACAAACCAATCAGCTAATCGAATTTACACAAACAGACAGACTGCGAGCCCAGGGCTACGACAACACACTTTCTGCTGAAAGCAACGGCACAGTACATTAAGTACCAGTGAAGCTCCGTTGCAGCTAGCAAATTTTAGTTTATTTTATGGTATTTGTGGATCAACACCAATTAAATGCACATTTAACAAAAAAAAATACAAATAATTTTAAAAATAGTATAAAACTAAATATTCTTCTATGAAATAAAGAATATCTATCTGTCTATCTATTATGTGCAAGCTATTTCAAGTGTCTATCTGTTTGCGTCACCAAAAATGCTGATCGAATGTTTTCCTGATTGTAGTTGCATGGAATTCCTTTAAATATTCATTTTATATTTAGTATTTCATCTGTACGTGATAGTATCACGTCTCATTAGATACAGCTACATAAATTAGTATTACTTAGTTAATAAACTCAAAAAAAGCAATAAAATTAGTCTACGATTACGTTTATTATAAAGGTTCATGTGTGATACAGCCCGGTGGCAAACAGACGGACAGATAGTTGAATCTTAGTAAAAGGGTTCCGTTTTTACCCTTTAAGCACGGAACTCCAAAAAGGCAGACGTGCTAAAATAATACTCTTTATTCACGTATAAACAGTAGGTATAATAAAGTATTCTAGTACGACGAGTTACGAGACAAGTCATGTAATTAAACCTTAGATAAAACATTCAGTAATTAGATCAACAAAAACAGACTTCACATTTAGAGCAGGCGCGGCGCGCGGGCGGCAAGAGCACTAAGCTACGATGACAGCTCTTATTGTGTTGAAAGTAAACGCACAGTGAAAAGTATGGCAGTAACGTTTTTTTTATGTGATAGATGGCAGGCGAGTAGACGGATCATCTGATGGTACGCGATTGCCGCCGTCCATAGACACCAGTGGAGTCACAAGTGCGCTGCCAATCTTTAACCCCCTTTGCCTCCGATTGGGCCTCGGTTAAACGGTTAGAAAATGTCACAAGTGTAGCGCCCAAAGAACGGAAAGTGCAATTTGGAAAACGAACCAGGTCACACACATTTTCAGGCTAGATTATTGTCGGTGCGAAGTTCCTGGCTCATTATAGATCGCACATTATAGAAAATTAAATCTCATGAAAAGGGTTTATTACTTTCTTAAAAGCCAGCAAGATGCGTTGCTGGCGTTGACGCCTCGGGTATTGCAGACGTCAATGGGCGGGGGTAATAATTCACCTTCAAGTGGCCGCCATCTCGTTTGTCCTCTATAGTTTAAAAATCTCATGTATGATTTTTGTCATGTAAAATAAATTTTAATCATGTATGAGTTGCTTCACTGTTATTCATTTATTCACAGCACATGGGGCATGCCCCTCTAGTGCGGGCGCGAAATGTTAAAAATTAACTCTTCGCAACTTGTACTGAAAGCGGACTGAAAACAGCTTTTCAGCAAGTTCTGCATTCAATTCCGACTTTATTTGAAAACGGATGTACATTTTAAAATGGATTTTACAAACTTTTTGTGAAATTTAAAAGGGATATTCAAATATTTTTAGTACGTTTGGATTTTATCTATGCTCTGGTTTTATGAAAAAAAAAACTCTGAACACTCACTATTATTGTATATTCTATAATATTTTAGAGGTCAATTCTATAGATAACGGAATGGTGTAGGTCGTTCCAGTATCTATAGAATTTACCTGCAACAGGTAAATAACCTTGGGAGAGCGACGCTTCGGCATAAATAGGGTAGGCTCGACCAGATTGTCACCACAGCCTCACAGAAGACCGGCGTAAAAGAGCGCCTGTGCAGTGTTTCGTCGAGTGTATGAGGGTACCGGAGGCCCAATAGGGGAAAAGGAGTTAAAGATGGTAGCGCACCTTGTGACTATAGATTTTGCAGGTGTCTATGGGTGACGGCAATCGCTTACTTTTTTATATTAAAGGCGGCCTCTTGGCATTAAGTTCGCCTATTGTATTAATCTTTTAGTGCAATAAAGTTTAAAATAAATAATAAATAAAACGAGCAAGCGGATCGCCTGCTGATAAGTGATCACCGCTGCCCATGATCATCTGCGAGATCACAGGTCGCTGATGCGTTGCCGGCCTTTTAAGAAGACTTCACATAAAAAAATCCAAAAATTCGAAACACTTGCGCGATGTAATCGACGCCCAGCGACATCTATTGGTACTCTGTCTGAATCGAACGTAGATAAAATTGAGGGCGAGCCACTAATAAACATTAAGTAAATAATATAATTACAACAATTAGCTATTAAATTAGACTGTTAAAGCACTCGACATGTGATTATCACAACAAACACAAAACACGATTATAACATCAAGCACGCAATTAATATTTCAGTCAACTGACATTCCAATTACAGCGTTTATTGAGAAATAATTGCCAATTAAAAAGCCAAATTCATGTTTATAATAATCTACTTGACGTCAGCAAAATCGGCCGCAGGTTTTTGCAGTCGACAAATTATAATATATATTTTATTAAACATATTCTTGATAATCATAACGATTCTATTTTTTGTATTTACTTGATTATTTCTAACGAGCGATCACCTCTTCTTCGTTCGATAAAAAATAATGTGGATTCGTTTCCTTACGTAAGTAGGTACAGCTACACATCAAAGTATACAAAACTGACATATAATAATATTTCTTCAATCAACTCTCATCTCAAAAGGGTCGAGCAAAAGTATGTTTCGAATTTTTCGAATATAGCTCGGGTTTGTGATCACCAATCCGCATTAGGCAAGCGTGGTGATTAAGCCTAGTCCCATCATAGTAGCGATAACTTGATTTCTATGATGGAGGCCTTTGCCCTGCAGTGGGACAGTACTGCTGATACTTTTTTTACTACAACTCTCATCTTACTCTACCTCACTACTATCTACTATCTCACACAGCTCTGGTGGGAAACCAGCTTTATACAGCTGCCACTTCAATACGGGTCAAGTCACCAGACAAAATGACGTTCAAACTTTTTAAACTCCCGACCTCACTGAAACTATGCGAGTATGTTATACGGCTTAAGCCAAGTTACGAGTTAACTCCACACTAACTGTTAAAACTCCTCTACTTTGGACGGGACTTCTAAACAGTAATCGTTTGTGAGTTTCTCGTCAAAAGTAGCTTCTTTAGCGTAAACTTGAGTATCTACTTAAACTGAAGTATGATTATCTTTACCGTTCATGCACGATGGAATTTTATTAACATTTTTTGAGACTATTAGGTCAATGCTGCCATAGAACAAATATGTTGTTTAGAATGATTGATAGAAGACTGGTTTATTGGATGTTAATGTTTACAGATAACAACATGTAAAGTAAAATATCAGCCCCACTGCATGGCAAGGCCTACATCATAGAAATCAAGTCATCGCTATGTGATGGGATGATATTGATAAGGCTTAATCGCCTTTGCCTAAAGCGGATTGGTGATCACAAAGCCTAGCAATGTTCGAAAAATTTGATACAATATACTGGGAACCCTAGATCACGGCCCAGGGCTCAGTAATTAAAACACTAGACCAGCGTGTTTATATCATGTTGTAGATTATTTATACCATTTATAAAGAGATAACTTCTAAAAGCTTTTATGTAATTCGAAAAGACGAAATCCTTGCGCGATATAATCTACATCCAGCGCCATCTATTGGCAAATATATGAATTCCCAACAAAATTAAGTCCCGCAACGAAGTCAGGGCGGCCACTAGTTGTATTAAAATCAAATTTCCTTTTCCTTCCAGGAGCAAGAAGATGAGGAAGCAGAAGGCGAAGAGGAGCCAGAGTTCGAGCCTCAAGAGTACATCTCAACGGAGTACAACAACCTGGTGGAGGTGGAGGTAGACCAGCAGGCCATGGCCAAGCGGTTCTACGAGGACGAGCAGAGCAAGAGTACGAGTAAACGGCTGTGCACGGAGATTGAGGACGAATATGACGCTATAGGTTTGTAACAATTTAGGTACCTTCGAACTTATAAACCGTATGCTGAGGATTGGCGGTTGGACAAGCCTCCTTTTATATTGTTTATCCCACTAATTTATTATATACACGTGTTTTAATGTGGTTTGAAGGTTTTACCGTGGGATAGCCATGCGTCGGCATGAATGGGACGGCTAGATCGGAGGGATACACGGCCTTACATTTTTAACGGCTTTCGCCGAGTGAGTGGGGGGAGGGGCGGGAAGGGGTTAAAAGGTTGGCAGCGCAATTGGGAGTCCACGGGTGTTGCAGGTGTCTATGGGCAGCGGCAATCGTTTACCATCCGGTGATTCGTCTGCTCGTCTGCCTGTCATATAAAAGGCGGGGGAGAAGTACATCGGGCTTGGCATTTACGGGTCCGCAGACGCGATTAGAAGTTAAGAACCGATGTGCTACTCTCTAGTCCTTTTATCCAATATCCCTTCATCATCATCATCATCCTGTTGCAGTCCACTGCTAGACGTAGGCCTCTCCAAATGATCGCCACTTTGATCGATCTTCGGCTATTCGCATCCAGCTCCAGCCCTCTTGCGCAGATCGTCGATCGTCGTTGCGCAGTCAATTGAGCGTCGTGCGATGAGGTTAGTTGGTGACGCAGCGATAGTGGAGGGTAAATCCCAAAGCCTTGCTCACCGACGTAGAGTGGCCTGTCTATCGGTTTTTACAGGATGCATTTTGGAGAGTGTTCGAAAGAGCTTCACGACCTGATACCACCTTCCCCTTTCTACCACCGGACAATGCGGAAGACGAAAGGAATCCACCCTTACACTGTAGAAGTTCCACCAGCTCGTACTAAGCGTTTCGCTTCTTCTTTTTTGGTACGAACTGCTAAGGAATGGAACAACTTGCCGGCTTCTGTGTTTCCAGAGAGCTACAATTTGGGTGTCTTTAAGTCGAGAGTGAATAGGCTTCTTCTGGGAAAGCACGCTACATCTTAGACCTCATTGTCACTCTCCATCAGGTGAGATGAGGTCAAGTGCAATCCCATCTTATATATAAAAAAAAATCGTGACTCCACCTAGCCTCATTTTGTCTTAATTTCCAGGTATAAACGTAGCCGCGAAGCTGCGCTGCCTCCCCCCCAACATGCGCATCCTGGCGGAGAAGCTGATCAACGACGTGCTGTTCCAGGCCCAGGTCAACGGGCTCAACTCCTCCACAGTCATCTCCACCACAGACCCCTTCAAGCAGGACACTTGATCTAGTTTAGAGTAGTTTAATAAATTAATTGTTAATTGTTTCCGCATTTTTATTTACGAAAGTGAAACCTTTTTTGGAATTTTGTTTTGGTTCTCTCGTTTTATATGTATATTTTACGACTTTTTTTTATTTATTTATTGTAAAGTTTTTTTTTTATGAGATAGGGGGCAGACGAACAGACGGATCACCTGATGGTAAGTGATTACCGCCGCCCATGGACACCCGCAACACCAGAGGAGTCGCAAATGCGCTGCCGACCTTTTTTCTTTTAGTTTTTGAAGTATGAATCGCAGCTCCCTTTTTACTTTTAATCCATCATCATTAGTTCCAAAAACATAGAGTTGCAAAGTTCCCAATCAGAAAAGGCGAGCGATACACTATTAATGACGTCACTAGGCTTGTGCGTCGTACAAGCGTCGTATGTTTCTTCAATAATCGTATACCTCAACAGTGAATTATCGAGTCTAGGTATCGGATGTCGATATTTCAACGACAGTAAAATACCCTATTGCTGTAATTATTGAAAGAGTTGTCCGGTTCTTTAATTTAATGCCTGGCAACCCTAAGCTCAATAATGCAGCCTACTCAGAGCAGGAATATTTCCCCAGGGGCCAATTACTCAACGAGCTAGGTCTGAAGGAGTGAAGAGCACTCACAGTTGTAAGGAGAGTGCGCTGAGGTCCTCGTCAGAAAGGATAGAGGTAATTACAGCTTTTAAAGCTTTTGGACGATTTTTTAATTTGGACATAAGTATAACAGTACACGAGTATCCCCGGATACCCCGGTGGAGTACCAGGGATCAGAATATCCGAATATATAGGACTATACTCTGATTCCTATTCATGTAAAGTAAACTGACAGATGTCAATGTGTCATCCCCATACGTTATCACTCAATTTGACACTTGCAAAATGTCAAAATGCATAAAAACGTGTCGTTCTCATCTGTCAGTTTACTTTACATGATTATGAATCAGAGTATAAATACCTTGATTTTGGGGCCTTTTGTCGCTGTTACATCGACAAATACTTTATCTTCTATACTATTTATAAAGATATAACTTCTATAGACAACGCCAAGGCTTATAGGTAAACCGGAAACGCGAAACGCTAACGTGATGCAATCGACGCCCAGCGCCATCTATTGGTTCATTATTGAACTACTGTCCCGAAACGAAGTGAGGGTGGACCTCTAGTATGTTTAATAACTAAAATATGAGGTTTACATGGGTCCCAGCAGCTCAAAACCAAAAGAAAAGAGGCAATACTTAAAAGTAGATACTTCCGTACTACGACGCGTAATAAAAAAAATAGTAAGACAAACACTTCGTTTTAAAGTACAAGCAAGATTTATGGTATCAAAATTAGATTTAGGTAAGTAGATATTATAGAAAGCCTTTACAGTGTGGTATGTGTATTCTCAGTAGGAATTGACGTTCTGATCCAGTGGTAGATTGGCCTGTGTTTAATTAAAAAAATCCAATCAGTCAAAGGTGATGACGATCCTTCAGACTGCAATAAATTTAAAAATATTAATTCAAACGTCACTATTTCCGAATCACGCGCCGAATTAGGTATTGAAAAGGACTGGCCATTTATCTTATCTATAAGACGCCCACTGACTGGGGGGAGACGCGGCTTAACGACTTTGGACGTGGGCCGAGTGAGCTCTTAGGGCGAAAACTGCGTTACGCGGCCACGCTTCTATAGCGTCGTAAGACCCAATGGCCTTTTAAAAGGCAAAAACAATTGATTTTCTGTCTATTGTGTTTGCTGTGTGGGCCTTACGAGGATAGGGGACGTGCACATAATACGTTTTGAACTTAATTTGCCCTGTTAATACACAGTGCTGCCACCTATAGTTACTGCCACATAGACGGTGCTGCCTACTGGTGCCATCATTTGAATTTAATTTACCCTGTTTGTCAATACAAAGTGCTGCCACCTATAGTTACTATCGCATAGACGGTGCTGCCAACTGGTGGCGTCTATTTGAACTTAATTTACCCGTTGGTCTATACAAAGTGCTGCCACCTATAGTTACTTTCGCATAGACGGTGCTGCCAACTGGTGGCAAGTATTTGAACCCAAATTCTCGGCGTCTCGTATCGGAGAGCTCCATTCACATTTTCCGTCGCTAAGTTAACACAACGCAAGTAATGTTAGGCTTACCTCGGAGACGCAATAGCGTGGTAGGGCACGTCCCGCCCTTTCCCTATGAGCTCGTTGGCGCCCTCCACGATGCCCCAGGGGGCGATGCCGATGCTGACCACGCGCCCGGCCCTCTGCGACCGTTCCAGCTGCAACGCGTCGCCCACTTGCCGAGTGACACCTGGAAAATGAGGGTTATTAATTTTCTGTAGGCCTAACATGCATACCGCGACAAAATTTTGTCGACTCTCGTTCGCGAGAGCGCATCCTTCTATCCCGCTCATCGCTCAGTCAGGTGAGCGAGAAGCAACTTGCGCCGAACGAACTTGCTGTCAACTAGCGGTACTATCAATATTGCCAGTTGGCAACGGGACTAACTAAACTATGTACCGTCTTCTTGTCAACGAAAAAAATTATTGGTTTTCGCTCTTAAGTAATGATAGATAAGGTTAAAATCAGGTGGGATCTAGTTTCCTGTTGCCTTAATAAGGGTTAAGAATATTATAAATACTCCAACTGATATTCGTCTACAGTGCGTGTGCGCTCTCTCTTTTCCCTTACGCTCATTTGATGGGATACCCGTGTCACACGACCGAAGAGAAATTGGATGTCACCTACATCCAATCTCTCTTCGGTCGTGTCCTCTTCCGAGGCACGGGGGTACAAGACCACCAACTTCCAGACTTGGGGCTGACACTGAGAATTTCTGAATACAAACTCAGGTGCATAACTTTGACCCAACCCGTGGATTGAACCCGGGACGGGACCCCGAGCGCAGCCCTAGCTAGAGAAAGAGTGGACTTGTGTTTGCGCACACACTGAGCACTATAATATATCCTGCGTACGTGCTGATCGTTAAGATTTTTTTTAACCGCGTAACGCAGTTCCCGCCCTATAAACTGTAGCAACTTGTACATAAATAATGGCTAACAAGTCTTTGCTCCCAACAAAGACATTTACTTTCATATCAGACTTCAGCTAGACTTTACAAAGAGGTAATAATGGTTCTCAAGCTTCCAGTTTGCCCGTAAATAATTGCGTAGGTCTGTAGATACAATATACTTTTAGGTACTCAGAGAATAAATCCTATTGTACTTTCTTACCAATTTCAAATAAGTCTGAAGGGCTTATTTTTTATGAAACAACAATAGAGGACATTTTGTTCCTCTCAATCAAGTTATTTACGAGTCACTTTGTACACTCATGATATTTTACTAAGAATTACAAATTGAATGGATAACTTAACTAAATAAATGAATATTTTATTAAATGTTAATGGAACGCTTCAATAAAATATTGTTGCTCAGAGTTTCTCAGGACAACCTCTGAGGGACGTGTCACATTCTTAGTTACCCTACTAGTGGGAGGAATGAAGAAGTAAAACAACCAAGATGTGTGTGATGTGTTAAATTGCTCTATTTATTAATTAACTTTTTTATATTGAGGACTATCAAGATGACCTCACTCTGCCTGATGGTAAGCGGCCGTGAGATCCAAATATGAGGTTGACAGGCACAAAAGAACAAACAAAGTGTCTACCTATTCAGTCTGTCGTCCTCACTCTGAAGGCCTGCCGAGATTCCGTTTCACGCCCTGCCTAAAAAACCCAGCATTGTAGTAGCCTAAAAAACCCAGCATAGTAAGGAGGTACCTGTATTTGTTCCTCCAGTAAAAATCCAAGCGCCTGTAGTCTTCGCGGCTTTCAGCAGGCCTTTGCGCAGCACTTTCTTCAGCTTCGGCTGCAGGTCGAAGTTGGCCTTGCCCCCCTGGATGGTGATCAGCAGCTTCGGCCTGTCCAGCGCCCACTCCCGGGTCAGGAGCTGGACGATCAGCTCGGGCCGGGTGTCGTGAGAGAGGCGCACGTACTAGAAACAAATAAATCTATTAATTTTAATTAATACTTCTATAAAATGACAGGGTTGCCAGATTTAAAAAAATAATAATTGAGAAATCTCGTACTTTCAATACCAATCTCGTATACCTTGCGTATACCTACTTAAAAGAGGGGCCTTTCTCTTACACAGACACATACACACACACACACACACACACGCACTTTATCTTTGGAGGCAGCCTGGGTGAGACTCATCGGGACCCACGCCTCATCAGGCGCTGATGTTTGACGCATAGGCGTTTAAACTACGGCACTGTGCGGAGCAGTTCTTCATTTGTGCATCTTCCTACCTGTGCCTTCGTGGGATGCGGTCCTCCTTGGAACTCCACTGTGCCGTAGGCGTCTGTGGGAGCAGCCTGGGTGTGCCTCGCTGGCACCCAGGCCTCGCCCGGCGCTGCAGTCGTGATGTTCGACCCATGGGCGGTCTTGCTGAGCCCGCACCAGCATCTGTTGGACAATAAGGATGATGTTATCAAGAGATAAAATGTATAGCTTGCCCGGTCAGAAACGGAGAGATTTCAAGATAGGTCCAGTTGTTCCTAATATTCGCAAAGGTCGAACGAAAATCGTTTCATTGTAATTACCAGATTTATCAAATCCTGGATACCCCCAGCATAACTGGATTCCGAAGCGATGGCTTTGGACACAACCGGGAACAAATGCTGAGGTGACTATTGATGAATATTATTTTTATGCGAAACATGATTAATAAGCACTAAACAGCACTTGACAAAAATAATTTTAATCTTTATTTAACAAGCGATACGATTTCAAAAATATTGATGAAATATTTTTTAAATAATATTTTACCGCAATAAATTGTGCATTACCATGCATTACTGATACTTTCTCAAGGAAAATTACTCACGGTGCATATTAGAACTCATTCATTTATTTAACAAGAATTGCAAAAAGTTTGGATTCACACATGCCCAATGAAATGACATAAACTGGCAATCAAGAATAGAAATTCGAGCAGAAAACAAATGAACGTTCATTCTGACAGCTGCATTTAACGTTTATACATTTTGAATTTACGTTTTTATAAAATAAACATAACAAAATTATTAGTTATTTCTGGAAGAAAGTGGCGATGGAAGAGGAAAATGCAAAGGAGGATAATCAGCCGTCCAAAAAGGAAAGCCAACGGATGACCTCCGACCAGGATCTGTACAATGAAAGACGGAAGTACGAGGAGAGGCGGAATGACCAGATGTCGAACAGCGAGTCGTTCACCTCGGCCTCATACTCCGGAAGGAGCAGGATAGACATGGCTGGAGTGAGACCGGAGATACCGAAAGCGCCCGCGGGGAAACGAGAGGCCAAACCTACTGAGAAGAAAAGACGCGCGCGCCGCCCTGGTAGAGTGGAGAAGAGGAGGCGGTCGCCTGCCAGGAGGGCTCCCACGCGCAGGGTTCCTAAGAAGAAGCCGCCGAGAAAAGAACGAGAGTTATCTGTCTCCACCATCTTCACCAGGCTGTCGTCTCAAAGTGGCGAGAGGACCCCTGGCTGTAAGTTCTGCGGGCACCGTTGCTGCCGCAGAAGGTAGATCCATTTCTGTCATTATATAAATTTCGTGTTGTTGGTACTGTCATTTATTTTTGTAATGTTATTAAAGGTTTTATTTTGAAGTTTGCTGTTTGATTTTAAGTGTAGAATTGTAGATGGTTTTCACCAGATTCGAGAATGAACTGAGGAGAAGACAGATCTACCGCAGAAGAAAAAGGAAAGTGGTTCGAAGGAAGTTCAGGGTAGGACTGCGAATACCACCCCGACCACCGGCAGGTTTGTTTGCGAGGAGTAGGGTTACTTACTAGACAAGGCTGACTATGATTATATAGAGGGTTACCTCGGAGACAGAGCGCATACTTTTTCGATGCAATCAGGTCGGTTTTGTTAATAGAAAATGTTTCACATTGTAAATTGTATAGTTCTTGTCTCTTACTAAGACTCACTCCCTTCCTTGATAATTTTACAATATCCTATGCGCACCATTCAGGCGCATTAGAACTATAAGCAAGTTACACATTCCACTCGAAATGTGTAACTTTTACTGTACATACCTACTTGTTCAAGTATGTACAGTTAGCATAAAACATCTTAGCGTTCAAATCTACCAAAAATATCTAAATATACATTAGCAGTGTGGTTGTTGTTGTTTGTTCTCGGTCAAAAAATTGTGCGTATCTTGGCTTATACTGACATACAGTAGTCGTTTCTCCGTTTCTCCAATGCTTAGATATTTTTGGTAGGTTTGAACGCTAAGATCATTTTGATGCTAACTGTACATACATCATACCTTCGTATATCATTACTATTTACATTACATCCATCCCACCGCGTCGCTTCAGAACTTGCCAGAACTAATAAACGATTCGAGATGATTTTCTCGTGTATGAAATCTCAGTAAATTGCAGAACTTGTAGCATTTAGTATAACACATGTTTCAGAAACGGTCCTATGCTAAATCAGTTTATTATAATCAAACCAAACATAATGAAATAGGATGTTACCACACCAATCGAACGATCGTCGACCGAGGGCTTCGATTAACGTCGATCGAAGTTATGTTTTTTTTTATATTAAATGGGTTTGAACTTGATCTCATCTCACCTGATGGAGAGTGACAATGAGGCGTGTATTCTCCGTGTCCACAGTTCCACACTGGTTGTCACACTGGTGTGGATACGATTAAATTTATATTATTTTCTATTTCTTTTTCAAGTTAGCGCGATTGCCTTCCTGGTGTCCACACTGACTCGCGCTTTACCGAAATGCATTTAGTGTTGTGAAGTACTTGATAAGTAAAAAATTGAGTCACCTAGCATGTGACTTTCTGAGTTAGTTTTCTTATAAAATTAAACTCATTCATCCAGATTTTTTCCAGACATTAAATTCAAATGTATGTACCAGGAAAACATAACTTAATAGGAGGTACACTAGCAAGTCGAATTCAGATGAATTTTGGTTCTTGGAAATTAATTGATTTGGTTGTCTCACCATGAATATTTTCAAATTGAATTACCAGGACCACATACCTTTGTAGGAAGTACCTATCATATAGATAATAATAAATGTTCCCCATAAACGAAAAAAGAAGTATTTTTTTTCTTTATTGGTCTACCATTTTTAAGATATTGTACTAGGACAGCATAGCTTCATAGTAGGTAGTAGATTTTATACATGTCATCTTTTTTGATTATTTTATTTATAAATTGCATGGCCTAAGTTTTGAACATCTTGTACTAGGGTAGCATAGCTTTACAGGATTTTATTACTGTTGAAAGTATTGCGACGTACCTACTTGATAAAAGAGGCAGTATTAACATGTGAAAGCTTTATGGATCTATCGGTTTCAATTATTCTTGCACGGAGTGATTATATTCTCTTTGATTCTTGCTTTGGCATATGCCCACTCATTTTTTCATTGTCATTATCAGTCATTATCATTTTATTCTTACTACGCAAAGCTATTTCTTTCCACATACCTACTTTTGTTTCTCCTTCTTCATAATCATCATCCAAAGTCATAATCATCATGTATAAAATCATCCAACGCAAAGGTGGCCATGTGCTATTATGCCATGGCCACCAATACTACAAACAAAAGCTGTATACCACGGGAGCCACAGTGTGGTTTGTTTGCCGACGCCGCAAATTTAAATGCGTGGGCTCTGCAACAATCAAAGTAAGTACTTACCTGCAATAGTGAAATATTTCTTAGTTACATATCATGGGAGTGGCCTATTTATAGACGCTTAGTTTTAAATCATTTAATATGGAATTCTCCGTAGTCACACCAGTGTGACAAACTCAGTGTGGACACGGAGAATACATGCAATGAGGTAAGATCGTCTCGATTGAAGTTGTGGTTTTAACTGATCAAGGTTACCATTCGAATAATCAATCGATTGATTCCATAGGTCAATTGTACCTATGTACTGTTGATTCTTATTCTATAAGACTTCACGACAACATAAATTGAGAAACTGTCTGATTGTACTAACCTGACGTGTAGCTGACTGTACAGTGTAAAACTACAAAACCCGGTTCTAAAAATAATTCACATAATGTACGGTGGCCTGCACATCAAGTTACTACAATCTGTCAAATTTCTTCAATCGAACCTCACTTTTATGTCTAACGTGTTTGGTTCAATATCAACTGAGGAAATTTGACAGATTGTAGTAACTCGATGTGCTGGCCACTGTACTAAAAGAACAAAAAAACTTAAGTATATTATTTTTTTATTTACTAGCCCTAATAAAATGACTTCAGCCTTATTACTACACGCCTTAAAGTCCAATTTTGCATTATTTGATCAAACATTCGATATTGGACAGTGTATCTGCACTAATAAGTATACAACCTCATTCAAATATGAACCTTACGGTCTTGGCATAAGAGTCGAGGTGTTTACAACTTTGCAGGCGATTGCACAGTGGACCGCAATAAATTGTAGCGACATTATCTCTATGTTCTCAAAGTGTTGTAAACTTGAATGGGCGCTTTATTCCGGTCCCCAAACTAAATGGCTGGAGTCCTGTGGACGTTTAATTAAATTATTAACAGTTTAGACACAATTGATTTGATGGCAGTAAGGAAATACCGGACGAGTTAAGAAGGCAGGGGATGTTCCCGCGCTAAACTTTTTTTTTAACTGAAAGTATAATAATAGTGCGTCAAGAAAGTCATGACAGGCAACTAATATTTAAGGAATACTCGGAGTTCGTGGAATGGCGCCATCGGAAATTGGGGAGATGTCATAATGTCACTAAACAACCAATGAGGTTGAAGTTCGACCTCAGTCTAACGCAGTACGCCATCTAGAGGATTTCTCACACGCGATAGCCACTGTTACGGTGCTTACTCAGGTGAGCTGTCTGCTCGTCTGTCAAATAAACAAATAAAGGTAGGTATTTGTATAATGTACTGTATCAAGCATTGTCAAACTTGTGACCCGTCCTAACTTCATTTCGGTATATTAATTCCGAGCTATACCCATAGATGGCGCTAAACGTTGATTACATCGCGCTAGTGTTTCGCTTTATCGCTTTTCCTATAAGTCCCTTGTATATAAAATTAACCTGTTTATAAATTAATTAATACTTTATACTGACACTTCCCGTAAGCTGCTTCACGGTTAATAATCCTATACTGTCTAAGTTTGTCCATAGCCCAATGTGTATGTTACTGAGCTACACCATGGACTACACGTCCGTGTTGTAGCTCAGTAACATTATTATCTGTTTCGTCATTAACTTTGTAGACAATATCTTGAACATGTAATAATTTAGTCGCAAGTCCTGAAATGGGTTGTGGAGATAGTTACGCAACATTAGACCGTGGGTCATTCCAATTGAGATGTTATTACCGTGGCAGTCTCTAAATCTATATTTTTTTAAATCCTAACATTTATCGATTATACATAGAGGATTAGGTTTATACAGGATGTATGTGTGAACAGAACATTTACATCTCATCTGTAAATGTTAGTTTTTTTAATTTTCTTGTTTTTGTGTCTGTAGCATAATAAATAAAAAGAAAAAAGGAATCTATTGATTTGGACAACACACAAATTAATAGTGGTGTGGTTCAATCATATTGGACACTATTTAGTCTATGACTTTTAGGAATTCGTATGCTGATATAACTCTGCATACAAACGCGATTGACAAGTTAAGATGATGATGACGTTAAGTGAACTAAACTAATTCCAGATAGCAAAAGACATCTGGTCTATGTTCTAAAATATTTGATGACTAGCGGCCGCCCGCGACTTCCTACGCGTGGAGTTAAATATTGACACTTACCGTCATATTTTGGACAATCCACACAATATATTTTTATAAATTGTAGCCTATGTGTTATTCTGATGTATAAGCTATATTGTGGTAAAGTTTCATTCAAATCCATTCAGTAGTTTTTACGTGAAAGAGTAACAAACATCCATACATCCATACATCCTTACAAACTTTCGCCTTTATAATAGTAGTAGGATGGTATCACTGTGTAAACGGAGTTGACAAGTTAAGATGCTGATGATGATGTTAAGTGAACTGAACTAATTCCAGGTAGCAAAGGCATCCAAGTCGGCTCCCGACCGTGATGCTGTCCCCGCTTTTCATCAGCTCAAATGCCTCAGCTCCTGATGAAACGCCAGAGGACATCACATACTGCGAGGTTAGTACATTTCATCGCTGGATGGACCAGGTCAAGAAGGATCTTGGTCACCTTCAAAGGCCGGATTGGCAAGAGTGGCTGAGAATAGAGCGGAGTGGCGAATTCTCGTGTCGGAGGCCAAGATCCACTTCGGGTCGCTGATCCAGCGTAGTAAGTAAGTACATTTCATCATTAACAGATGGTGTTATTATGTATTTACAGTATTCACGTGATAGGTGGCAGACGAGGAGACGCATAACCTGATGGTGAATGATGTCCGCCCCTAGACACACGTAACACCGTGCGATGTCCTGTGACTATAGAGTTGCAACAACTAGATTCGTTTCATTGCACAATGCACATTCACTTTTATATGTAAAAATAGAGCGTTTAATTGTAAGCATTCGGATTAAAAAACATCAATCCTCATCATCAAACAACAATGCCTATTTAAATCTAACAGTTTTTTCATTATCTCGGGGACATTGATAAAATGTTTTGCAATTTCGTTAACTATCCGAATTTGTTTATAAATTAAAGTTTATTTCGCCGAAATTTAACGCTGTTTGCCGCTGTTTTGTAAACGCTCGATTAGGTACAACTAAATAACCATTTACAGTATTATACTTTAGAGTTTGTCCAATTTGTATCCGATTGATTGAAGCTAGTTTCATGCGTGATGTAATTGCTTATCGATTGTGAATAGGGTTGTCGCCGAGGCTTGTAATATTAGGTATAATTCTGTGCTGGGGCGTAAAATTTAAGAAAAACCGAAACAAGTGGATTCAGTGGTTTGGTGGTTGTGATAATTACATGTCATTACCTCGGTGTGCAATCAACGTACTTGTATTTTGTATTTTTACTGGAAAATATTTTTCAGCTTATTTTCTTTTTTTTATGGTATAGAGAGCAGAGGAACAGACAGATTACCTGATGGTAAGTAATTAATTACTGCCGCCCATAGACAATCGCTTACCATCAGGTGATCCGTCTGCTAGTCTGTCACCTATCACATAAAAAACAGCTAGATACCACATCTTACTATCTATTTTAGATCTGATGTTCAAAAAGGACATATTATATCTATCTTACCTACTTAGTTCTTTTTTTCAAAAAGTTGACGTTCTTTATTTTTGACAAAAAAACACACTAAGTACCTCGCACCATCAGTCCATCGGTTCAGTAACGTTTCCCTACGATTTATGTTTTTAGAAGGGTCGCCAACCCTGCTACCTAATAGGGCCTGAAAACTACCCAATGCAAAAGGTCGCGTAATCCGATTCCCTTCTCGTCCGCCCGTTATTAAATCGTAAACTCATTTTTTCAGGTAACACCAGAAATGATTTACGAGACCCTGAGGAGGCTCACGATGTGGAGGCAGTATGTGCTGACGGACGCCATCGCGGATTATATGAGGGTGAGCTATAAATAAATAAATAAGTTCACACATCTGATGAACACTATGATTTGGGAGTTTTCAAGCGAAAAGTGAATAGACTGTAACATGCTTCACCCTCGGTCACATTATTACTTACGATTCTCCACACAAATCGGTCCTGTGCAACGCACCCAAGGGATTCCCACGACCTTCACCAAATCGACGGTCCACTTTTGGCTATGTCTGCGACCTTCAATCTCCTACGGATTTAATTATTTCTGACACGATCTAGTAGTGGGATTCCAATCATAGCTCTCTCCTTTGTCTGAGTGACTTATTGTAAGCGGCCAACCACGTAGGGAGATTCCGAGCATAGCCCTCTCTATTGTTTTTTTAACCTTTTTCAGCGGCCACGTATCGGTTCCAAGCTTACATGCGCGATTCAAAAAACCAATCGCGAATTTTCGGCATGTGCATGTGAACTGAAAAATAACTTAATGCATGACGTCTCCATAGCAACGTTTTTCTAATTACGATACAGAAGCGCGTCAACGCTATTTATTATATTCTCTTTGTGCTCGTACGACTGCTAAATTGCGCTTCAAAACAATCATCATCAAGCTGGAAACAGCACTACTTATAGGTACATCATGTTATCACTTTCATACTCAACTTTATGACAGAGACAACTTGAGCAGCACTCAAAGCTAAGAAGCTTCGAGTATTTGGGAGTCAGCCTAAATATCCACCAACCGACCGACATAATGGACTTTCCAACTACAACCCTCATTCAGATTTCAACAGCCGAAATAGTTGTTCAAACAGCAATCTTACGCCTCGGCGTTTGAGTTCAAAATCAAGGCCTACGTTTCGTCTTTTCGGTGTGATTGCCTCTGATGGACTGGCACTGATATAGAATTTGTTTAGCGCCGGCTTTGATTGCTAGGATTATTCAAATTGGCTGAATTTTCATAGTAATTGGAAGTTACAAATCGGTTTAAGACAGAATTTACTGGGTGACTTTGATAACGGGGAGCTGTGGTCGTTCGTTTGCTGGTAGCTAAAGTTATGGACTTAAAACAATATCTACCTACTATCCATTGACTAATTACTAGGTAGTTACCATCCAAACGATTCACGACTTAATTTATGCAAACAGAATAGATAAATATTCCACAATCATGCTGAAATCCGCTTGGTGACTACGGTTTCGAGGGACAGTATGAGCTTTCGCCCCGGTACAAATAAAAAGTTCACTGCAGCTTTTGCCCCGGCACGGATAAAAAGTTTATTTCTTTTGTTATCTAGACACACGTCAGTGCTTTAGCCAAGTTCACAAAGCAAAAAGGTGACAAACCCGCCGGGGTCGACCAGCATGACCGAACTATTTCGAGCCATTTTTGATCACTGAAAGCCGAAAATCTTTTTCAACTCTACGTACATAGTTTAGTCTGTGGACTGTGGCCTAGTAGTAGTAACTATACAGTCGCTTGTACCTTGTGCTGTGGTTTTGCATGCCTCATATGGGGAAAAGAGACATTGAAATGGGACAGGTCACAGATTTTGAAAGGACTTAAGAAAGGCTCCGACGTAAGAGCCTTTAGCAAGAGCCTAGTGAGAGTCTCCCAAGATTCGGTAGGTAGCCGAGACGGTCGCATTCCCCAGCGATAAAAAAAAAAGGTAGCCGAGACGGTAGGAAGGACCATGGGCTGGCCAGAGTCTTGTGTACACAATACAAGGTGGACATCTAAAAAGTGTATTATTAGCGCAGTTTTCCTACAAACGTTTCTCCAATGACGAGGTAAGTGGTCTCGTTTTGTTCCGAAGCGGGTCTCTGAGCGAGCCGGACGACAAAGCTTGCCGCCGCACAAAGAACCACTCGACAACGAATCTGCTGCGTTTTAGTGATCCGCAGGCTGCAAAGGATGAAGAAAATCCTGCAGGAAATCTCATTCCTGCACTTGAACTGAAGTTCTACCGCTAGCTACCGTTCACCGCCGCTCAAGAACATCTGCGAGATCAGAGATGTCGCTGATGAATTGCTTTTAAGAAGGAGTACGCTATTGTTTTGAAGGTCCCTAAGTCAAAGCCGTCAGAAAATACTGCCACGGCTAGACCGTTCCACAAAACTGAGGTTCGTGGAAGAAAATTCCGCGAGAAACGCACGACCTTAAGCAATGAAGAACCCGACGAAGAAGTTTTAATCGTTACCTTATTACTCAGAACAGTTGCCCTGAAAGGCAGCTCTGGCTTGACCATTTCCTTTCTCCTGCAGTTAGGCGAATGTTTCCCGGATTTAGTTCGGACAATATAAGATGTCAAAGGCAATTCCAAACCAATTTTATTTTTATGAAATAAAATGATCCGCTGGCAGTTTTTCATTAGGCATAAGGGCATAAGCCATGGATATAATCTCTAGATACACAATTAATACTGAAAGCGTTTGAAAAAGGGTCCCCTACCAGAGTTGTCATTAATAGTTGTACATTTATAGATATCTTGAATGTCAAATAATATGCCGTCGAGGTCGAAAACAAAATGTAGTACATAATTTATTTTGAACTTGATCCATAGTCTTTGTTAAATAAATAATATTTACTTTGTAGAATAAACGTATTTATTTACATTGACATAATTACAACACAATCCGTTGCCATGGGAACGTTATGGTCCATTAGGGACATGACACGCCTCCGCGGCGAATCCTGGTCTGCACCCGTGGACCAGAGGCGCTGGCAGCAGCTGGTTCACGTGGCGGATCCACGTGCTGCCGGCGTCCGTCTGCACCTCGTAATGGAGGCGTCCCGATGCGACGTGTAACTGTCGCGAACGCCCACGATCGATGCTGCGGGTTTGTATAACTCCTCGCTTGGACCCTGTCCCCTGGCGAGAACTGTCGAGGAGCAGTTGTACCGTGTTGTTCTCGGGGTCCAGCTGCAGGTGGCTTCTTGAACATGACGTGAAGTCTGGTTCGTACATTCCAGCTGAACGTCATTTCATACGGAGATCTACCCGTAGGTCCCGGGGTCCGCCGTAGGCGACATAGAATGGTGCTTAGTTTGTCATCTAGGCTGCCCCGCCGTCATAATTAATTGAGTAAATGGTGGAGTATTTCTATCTTGTATTATTCTTGTGCGTATATCTCCATCTTTCAAGCCTCTAATAAATTGAAGAGATAGGAAGCTTTCCATTGTCGTCTTCATGCAATGGTTACATTTGAACTCACACTGCGAGGCAAGTTTTTTGAGTTCTGTGGCATAATTTGCGATTGATTCATCGTGTTGTTGTAAGCGCGATATGAATTTGTGCTGTAATGCCCAAATACTTGGTTTAGGGTCTATGTAATCATCCAAAATTTGTATCAATTCTTCGTATGTCTTGTCTAATGGATTTTCAGGGGAGCACAAGTCGTAAATACGTTCATGGAGATCAGGGGTTATGGTCGAAAGTAGTGTATAAATCTTCATTTTATGGTCGGTGATGTTGTTCATTAAGAAGTAGATGGACAACCTCTTCGAAAATCCTTGAAAACTTTCTCTTTCTTGTAGTGGTTGGAAATGGAGTTTAGGTGATGGTACTGAAAGGCTAGGTACGTTTGAATTTGGTTCTGTTTCTATTCTAGTATTGTTATAACGTCTTTGTATTGTCAACAATCGTGTTTTTATAATTGTACAAGTTTCTTCGAAATCGTACCTGTACTCCCATTTCTTCCTCCAGGTGGTCGTCTTCTGTGTCCTGTTCGATTTGTTCTTGTATGTCTTGGAATTTTTGTAAGTGTTTTTTTCGAGGATTTTGTAATCTCGACTCGATTTCATCGGGTGAAAAAATTTCTTGTGTACTAAACCAAATTATTAGTTTTTGTGAGGGTGCCGCGTAAGCTGGCACGTACTCTCGCTAATTTTTCTTTATTCGTAGGCATTTCGTCGCCAGTTTGTTAAATAAATAATATTTACTTTGTAGAATAAACGTATTTATTTACATTGACATAATTACAACACAATCCGTTGCCATGGGAACGTTATGGTCCATTAGGGACATGACAGTCTTGAATACCGAAAATGCCAAATGACGCTCTTCACCAAATGGAGCCTTCATTGGCAGGACACCATCGCGGTTCCTATGATCGAAGACATAATCATTTAACAATAGACGCCTCAGATTAAATTTGACACCGACTGCCACGAGTCTTTACGTTTGGTACAGTAAGATTTGTTTTATTTCAGAGAACCTATCCGGTCAATCCTGAGGGAAGCGACTTCGAACATGAGTTGGTACATAAATTGAGAATAGCTGTTATAGTCGGTAGGTACCTTATATAGTTTAAGTCATAATACACTTATGCGCATAATCCATCAATATTATTTGTTGATAGCTGAACATACATGTAGGATTCTTTATTAATTTTGAAAAATACACATTTAAAAACATAAACTCGTCCTACTAATAATTATGTACGTCTTTCGTCTTTCGCTCCCGATTTCAATCTCTCTCTGTCTTCCATTCACTCCTTCCATTCCTTCACTTCCTTACTCACTCTCATCGTTCCTTACATTCATTCTTTCTAGCATTGGACCACACACAATCCTATATACACTTGCGCACCCAAAATCTCATACATTGATCTGACTATGTAATAAGTTTGAGCACTCGTGTTACATATATCAGATACAATTGTTGTTCTAAATACATACTTAGTATCACAACCAGACTGAACAAACAAGAATGTTCATCACACGAATGTTTGTCCAGGGTGGGGACTGAAACCATAATCTTTGGCGTATAAGGCAGCGTTACTACCAAATGCATCATTGGGCCAGACAAATGTTTTGTATTCAACAATTAGTCTCCGGCATTCTCATTCACTCTGCGAAGCACGCGTTGTTTTACGCCGGTTTTCTCCGGCCTCGTCGAGCCGGCCCATTCATGCCGAAGCGTAAAGAATGTTGTCTTAATTGTTTTTTTAAGGTATCGTGACGCAGGTAGCCGAAGGTCACTGGTGCCTGAACTGCGCGCTACGGAACCGGAACTTGCGCGCATCCCACGTGACCAAGTTCTGGCAAATCTATGCTGATACCATGACACCTATCAACAAACCTGATATCGTAAGTAGCGTTTTCCTTAAAACTCATTTAGAGTACATACTCTGGTCAATATGTAATGTTTCCTTACATGTGTAAGAAAACATTTATTGACCACAACACAAAAAAAGTCAAAATAAAGACGACCTCGATGGCGCAGTAGGTAAGGTGTTCGCCCGAAGCACGAAACGTCCCGGGTTCGATTCCCGGTCAAGTCAATTTAGAAAAGTTTTCTTCGGTCTGTGTGTTCTGGGTTGACACCCCCAGTTAATTAGTGTCATTTGGTACTCATAGTACACGGGTTGCCCTAGTTTGAGACCAGGTTGATAGGTGAGATTGTCTGGCGCATTAAATAAATATAGAAGTTGCGGCCAACAAGGTTGAGCCTCCGCATGATGTCCAGTAGTGGACGTATATTGGCTGAAATGATGATGAGGTTGGTGTAGAAATTGGACCCGCGACCCTTAAAATGCTGTTTAATCTAAAATTTTCAGGAGAACAAGAAGCGAAAGCAGAATCTGACAGATGACCAGAGCAGTAGATTCTCGCGTTGGCAGCAGGTTGCTGAATGCTCTTATAGACAACAGGAATAAAAGAGGTTCTTTATAAATTCCTTAGTTTTATTTTGTACAGTCACATTTCAAAAAAGGTAACCCAGTTATTGTTGCACTCATTTGCCTGCCTATCTTATAAAAAAGTAAAGTAGGTATCAGCCTGCCTATATCAGCCTTTACGTACGTTAAATTTTAGTACTTTATTCATGTTACCTTATGAGGGATTAAAACGACTAAGATTTTACGGTGTATAAGTACTGGTACTGTCCCACAGAAGAGCACAGGGCTCTATCATAGAAATCAAGAAATCAAGTTTGCAGGCCTCTAACATAGAATAACGTAGTGTTGGACGCCCTGCTACAAGATGGGATGACGACATTCGAAGGCTGGCTGGAGTGAGCTGGATGAGAGTGGCCGAAAATCGGGAGCGGTGGCATGCATTGGGGGAGACCTATGTCCAGCAGTGGACGAGCGTGGGTTGCTGATGATGAACATAGAAAAAATAGAAATCAAAGCTGCCTAATGTAATCACTGATAATAAAAACCCTCAACTGGTGTTGAAAGTGTCCATGAGCGGCGGCAATTGCTTACCATCAGGTGATCCGCCTGCTCGTCTGCTACCTATCACATAAAAAAAACAAAACACAGTAATTGACATTCAAAACGTAAGGCAAGGCATGTTCTTAAATTTCCATGATCAAATATCAGATAATGTATTTCTCTCTCTCTCTCTTCTTCTTTTTCATCAGTATCCTTAGCCCACTGTTGGGCTTATGCCTTTCCAAAACACCTCCACTCGGCTCGGTCGTGAGCTTTCCTGGTATAAGTTGCCGGCGCGACTTCTTAGATCATCTGACCATCTGGCTGGTGGTCTGCCTACGCTTCCCTTACCCACACGTGGTCTCCAAGCTAAACCGCACTTGCTTCATCTTTCGTCGTGTTGGCGGCACAAGTTGTTTGTCCTTTAATAGTTTTTCATTATTATTTTATTTCCATTTTTTTCTAAGTGTCTTTGTTGTTGTTTGTTATTTTATTTGGTTTGTCAGTTATAAGTCTGTTGTATTGTTTCATGTGCGTGTCATTCATTCATTCTCTTTCATTTAAAACGTCACTCAAGGTCCAAACTGAAAAACCAGCGCTGCAGTGGCTTCAATGAAGCAGCTGCAGCATATGCTGAGTTTGGACCTTATTGACCACCTATGTATCTGTCTATGTATGTAAGCACTTAATGTTCCTTTCCGTTTATCTACCTACCTCTAATTATGTATTCTGTGTCTTACTACTGTCGTGTTGTATCTGTTTTTGGTTGGTCAATAAATGTTTACTTACTTACTTACAAGTTAATGTATTTACGTAGGGGAAATGTCCTGGCACACCATAAAGGCCGTAAAGTGGTACATTAAACACTTTACCCCTCTTTACCTAAATACCTTCATATTTAAATTCGAGGTGAAATTTCCGCTATCGAAGGAGCGATAACACTTACTCCCCACTCCCGGTTACAGCCGCAGCCACAGGTAACAGCAGTTACAGTGAATTAAAGATCCGTTTGTCCGTGAGGTTATACGCCTGCTCGTCTGCTACCACATAAAAAAAGAAACTAAGAATAATACCGTAGGACCTATGGCCTAATTAGAAGCGTGCGCTTATAATTAGGCCATAGGTCCTACCATTAATTCTTAGTTCCGGTGGAAAACCAGCTTTACGATTGATTCGGAGTGCCCCTCCTTGTCACACGCGTTTTGGGCTTTTGTTTGAATGCGATAGGTATACTATATACTCACTCAGGGACGGCTTCATTATAAGCCACCTGCTTTAGATAGTTGTATGTTAAGAATAGTTGCGCCCCGCGAATTCATTCGCGTCAGAAAGTAATTATCCATCCTTTCAACTATCTCAACTTAAAAATCACGTCACTTCATCGCTTTGTTTTACCGTGATTGCCGGAGTAACAAACAAACAGAAAAACAACAAATACACTTTCCCATGTGAAATTAGTGTTGAAGCTAAATCTCGGTCTATCTAGCGGATTTTTCACACATGTTTAGCCCCCATTGCAATGTCCTCAAGTCGAAAAACTTAAGGGCAGTTCCAGCGATATAAATTGTATGTGAAAGTTTCTCTGAGCAATTAATTACGGGGTCAAGGGTCGCCAAAAACGGGTTCCAGGACCTCGAGGTAAGTAATAAATTTTAGTTGAGTCATTGTTAACAAAAAGGTCTAGAGGTTTTTCTTACGTATTTGGGGATGAGATAAATAAGTGGTCAATAAAAAGATCCCTCGTTTAATTTAATTACTGCAACTTATCGAAAATTAAGTTAAGTAAGTATTTAACTTAATTTTCGATAAGTTGCAGTATAATGAATTAAACATAAAACTGTTCCACTGCAGGGCATAGGACTCCATCATTGAAAGCAAGTCATCGTAAATACATAACTCAGTTTCAAAAACAGCCCCTGTACACAAAAAATATATATTTTTGATCCAGTTGGCAAAATGTTTGCAGATAGTATGAGATAATGTTTGCATTAAGTAAATAATGCACTTAAAAACTCATCAAAGGGTTCAGGTGGGACTCGAACCCACAACCATACCGGATGGCTATTCTACCAATTAAACTAACCGAACCCCGTGCTAAGTCGACGATTTTTTGTAAGTGCTTGATTCGCCATAAGAATTTGATTGCAAAGTATTCCTTGCCTTAGTTGCCATTGCTATACCAAAAATGAAAATATTGCAGATAGTCCAGTTTTTCGTTCTGAGTTCTACGAGCCTCCAGGGCCCAATGTGATATTTCCACTCTATATACTTCATTTGAAAAAAAAATGGCATCCTAGCCATAGTCGTAATATCGGCGGGAGGAATTTAGGTTTCCGAACGGATAAGTTTCTTTACTGCTTTTCCTTCATACCGTCCCAATGGAGGAGTAAGAAACTCCCTCCGCTAAAAGGTGAACGTTATTCGTCGAGTGAATGAGTGAAACTCCTGATGCATTTTTATTTCGTGACTTATTGCGCTTTTCCCGTTTACTTGCAAGTGAATATTCCGATTTGAACGTGCGATGAAAGCCAAATAACACAATAAGTCAGTCTGATGTAGTATTTTAAACTCTACGTATGGAATACGAACTAAATCTTTGAATTACGTCCTAACTCCTACATGAATAACTTACAGCATTCGTTCGGTTCACGAAAACTACGAAAATCAACCTGAACTATCCTTACTAATAGGATGCGAAAGTAACTCTGTCTGTCTGTCTGTTACTCTTTCACGCCCTATCTACTGAACGGATTTGAATGAAATTTGGTATACAGATGGTCTTGACCTTGAGAAAGAACATAGGCTACTTTTTATTGCGAAAAGGGGGGGGTTGTAAGGGGTTAAAAAGGGGAGTGAAAAGTAACTATTCCACGCGGACGAAATCGCGAGTAACAGCAAGTTTTTTTTTTTTATGTTATAGGTAGCAGACGAGCAGGCGGATCACCTGATGGTAAGCAATTGCCGCCGCTCATGGACACTTGCGACAACAGTGGAGTTACAAGTACGCTGCCAACCTTTTATCCCCTTCCCCCCCGGTTGAGCCTCCGGTACCCTCACTCACTCGGCGAAACACAGCACAGGGGCTGCTTCACGCCGGTTTTCTGTGAGGCAGTGGTATCACTCCGGTCGAGCCGGCCCATTCATGCCGAAGCGTGGCTCTCCCACATTCATAGTTTTCTAATATCCTCTCTCTCATCTTAGGGTGTAATTCCGGGGTACGCTTAGATCATGATTCAGGATATAGGGAGTCTGGTCTCCCCAGACCGCTTCGCTGCAGTCGCTTTTCCCTAGAAGCGACTGCCGTCAGAACTTCGCTCTCTACCAGGTTCACAGGGGAACCAGACCAACTGAATCATGGTTACACGTTTTTCAGAAACTTTCCGAAACGTGCATGTTTTGCCTCACCACCGACCTAATGGATTTCTACCATTAGCTACGCACATAGATTGTATGGACTATTTATCATCTATTTTCTTTTATCTTTTTTTATCCATTATTTATTTTCTTTGCTGTGCTTACTTACTAACAATTTCCTCTATCTTGTTGTTATATCTGTAACTTGTTTTTACTTTCCATTAGTTTGATGTCAAAAGTGTTTGTGATGTCAAACATGTTTAACAATTTATTACTTCTAATGACTTAGGGCCGAATTCTTGTTCCGTAGTTGCCTTTTGGTTAAATTGACTATAAGTAGTTAACTTTGTCAATTCGTGAGAACCAATAGTCAAAGTGATATGTGTGTGTCTATTACTTGTAATATGACTATTGGTTAAGCTATTAATTCTTCAAGAAACATTTTTATCAATATTGAACATTGGCTACTTTTTAACCATTACTTCAGTTTAACTACGGATCAAACAACCGGCCCTTAACCAAACAATCCCCTCTTAAACAAGATGAGCCTCCATAATTCGAATTTACACGCAGCCTGTGCCATTACCGAGTCCCTTATGGAGCCATGTTGGGAGTGAGGCGTCAGGTCCGAAAGCCTGACGGAGCGCGGGCTATCGCAGCAATAACAGTGTACTGTCGGTTCGTTTCTTCCTCGCAATTGTAGTGTGGTACAAGGTATGAGACATAGTTCTCTCTCATCTTCAGCTTGTCATTCACGGTTGTTGCAACATTGGTAGATATATAAATATTCTATATTGCACAGAAATAGAATAACAACATGGGTAAAACAACAGCAATAATCAATACAATAAGGCGGACTTTGCCTTTCTTTTTATTGGTGTCACTGCTTTTCAATGTTATTTTTAACCAAACCAATCGCACTGTGTTATTTACTACTCTTTCAAACTGCTGCATAGTTAATGCTAAGTTATTATATTCTTAGTAGTTCCCTATCTTATCTTTCTCACCTTTGTGTAATTCCCGGTTAAATTTAAAGCTGTCGCTTTAAATTCCGGGGTACGTTTATTCTATGACGTCATACTTACAAACTTTCAGTGCTTTCACGTTTATAATATTAGTGGGATGACACCGCTTGCCACGAATCTTTGCGTGTATCCAAAAGTCCCAGAGCAAATGTTGTTCAAAATGGTTGGTAGAAGACATAGTTAAATTGATGTAATAAATGTATACAGATACACCCTGCATTAGTAACTGATTTGGATTCCGATAAAGTCAAATGAAAAGAATATATGCTCGTCGCTTATGACTCGCGCGCAGAATAGATTCCCTCACAGGCTTATAAAAGTGGCAATGGATGTGCTTCAACTGCGGTTATTGTTACTATGAGTCCCCTCCCCCCTCCCTCCCCTTTTCATGCTCGGCACAATTGCTACTGGCGACCATTTAACTGGCAATTTTACTGAACAACTACTCCTATTTTGTAGAATACATACTAGAAAAATTGTATTAGATTCTTACTAGTCTATAGTGCGATAGGTCAGTCGATAAAAACGTGCATTATATCGGGCGGGCGGTCGTAGGTTCGAATCCGAGCTTGCTCCTCTAGATTTTTCTATTCTATGTGCGTATTTCTACCATTCACTCGTTTGT
Source organism: Cnaphalocrocis medinalis (assembly GCA_014851415.1). Lineage (NCBI taxonomy): Eukaryota > Metazoa > Arthropoda > Insecta > Lepidoptera > Crambidae > Cnaphalocrocis > Cnaphalocrocis medinalis. The sequence continues at coordinate 3,555,571 of CM026290.1, read as the reverse complement.
GAGGGAAAATCATCGTCAGATGGCAGTCACTTTATTGCAATTACCAACCAATCCTGAATCACGATCTAAACTTATCAGGGGATGTGACGCAACTAAGAAATATTGATATCTGCTTATTAACATTTAACGATCATCCTAACTAATATTTTAAATGCGAAAGTAACTCTGTCATGTCTGTTTGTTACTCTTTCACGCCAAAATTACTGAACGGATTTGAATGAAATTTGGTATACAGATGGTCTAGACTTAGGCTACTTTTTATTGCGAAAAGGGGGTTGTAAGTGGTTAAAAGGGGGAGTGAAAATTATTAAATAGTTAAAAATGCTACCCATAGATACTACCCCTATTATCGCTTTTAGCGATAAGGCCGCCGATATTGTATTTGGAAATTACTATTAGCATTAAGTTCTGTAATGTGTTGTGCAATAAAGAGTATCCATCTATCCATCTATCTACCCCACGCGGACGAAGTCGCGGATAACAGGTTGTGATTTATAATAACATTTATCTCCAATTCTCCAAGTGTCTGACTGACACCGGTAAACTAAGCCGACAAGCGGTAGAACTTCAATAGTTCAATCTGTCTGTATAACTACTTGTTTTACTGAACTAGTTGAGCGAACAAGTTAAACCCGAACTATGTAGTCCTAACGACCAGAAGTGTAACTACAATTCAGAGTTTGTAACTTATTGGTATAACGAGGTAGCAAGACACCGACAGTATTTTGACCGTATATAGGTATAGAAGCATACTTTGGACGCTCGCAACAAACTATATATCCACACTGATGTTACATTTTGTTGAGCTACGTTTTTAGGTGTTACCGAGCAACATCCGTCTTGTTACCAAATGGACCGTGTTATGCAGAAAGCTGCCATGTGGGCATAAGTTAGCATAACGGATATATACGACGGGTCCCAGAACAAAATCGTATCTGCTAAGTACAAACATAGAAGAGACGATTTTGTTCTTGGGTCTTGGTGTTTTATTTAAACTTAGTCGAATTTTCCCCGTTGTTTATCTTTATAGTATTGACAGACATTACACACAATGAAAGAAACACAAGGGTATAATGCGTCAAGAAAATCTTCACATCGGAACTAACTGAGTCCCGTTCTTATGTTTTGTTTAAAACAAATGTGTTATGTGTTCCATGTATGGGTAGGTATTGTCTATCAAAGGTATTGTAGTGTACAAATTAATAAATGTAGGTATCCGGTAGTTTTTTACTGCGCATACAAAACAACAAATGCTACTAAAGTTAAACGTCAATATTCGCCAACAATAATTTACTTATTCTTGCCATATTTACTTACATTCCGAAACGTAAAACAATGCCAGTGTATTTTACTTCTACAAAGTTTGTGAAAGCTTAGTGACTAGTGATGCGAACGGTATACTGATGTTGTCGATGGTAAGACCCTAATACGAGTAGATGCAATGAAAGATTTTAGGATACAAAGCATTTATTGGCACGAACCATATCCATTACTTAAACTCGTTCTAGTAAGAAAGATCTAAGTCGCCGGCAACGAATCTACTATTACCTCTCGCAAATGTTTTTCGACAACGTTATTTACTTCACATCAGATGACCCGCTTGCTCGTTGTAACATAAAAATATATATTATACAAGTAAGTTTATTTGAAACTTCCAAATTGTTTATAAATGGTGTGCCTTTTTATGGAGCAAGTTGGCCTATTTGCGGAAGTCTCTTCTACTCAGTATCACTGTTTTTCGGACCATGTAGACGTATCATCCCCCTGGTCAGTGGGCACAAGCGGATTAATTTTATACCTCAATCTCCTTAATTCACCGCTGTTGGCAAGAGCCTATTCAACCCATAACCTGTACGTACGTACCCAGGCTTTCAACTGAGTTGCCTTCACCTAAGAGGAGTTGTATGGCTTCTGTCTCAACTCTCATCATGTATAACTGTGTAGTACATCGATACTTCGAATCAACCAGTTACAACCCTATGAACAACTTTGTGTAATCCCAACGAATCCGGATTCCGGACGAATCTAGACGGCTGTTTTAATATAGTACCGGAAAGTTGTAACAATAATTTAATTGGGACAGTGAGATAAACACAGACAGAGTTTTGGAAACTCCATATGTGAATGTTACTGTACGTTTCAATTTAAATTTAACTTTAGTAAAATACGCATTATGACTCATAGTACGTCAACATTAATTTATCAGCCGCACTCAAAGAAGTTTATTAACACTTAATTGCCCATAATACAATTTCTTCATTCAATAACTGCAGGTGTCCATGGGCGGCGGTAATCGCTTACCATCACTTACGTCCGCTCGTCTGCCACCTGTATCATATAAAAAAATATGATTTAGTAGTTGGTGATCTTGTATCCTCGCACCTCGGAATGCACGTTAAGCTGTTTGTCCTGCGCTCAATCTCTCTTCGGTCGTGTCACACTTACCAGTGGGATACCTCCCATCGAATTAAGAGGGTAAGGAAGTAGAGAGTGCACCTGTATTTGCGTTTGCGCGCACACTTGAACACTATAATGTTACCTGCGTACGTGGCTGATCGTTAAGATTGGCTGCTGTATCCAAATATCGATTCGAGGATTTATTTCATCTCAGCCTGTTACAGTCCACTGCTGGACTGTAACAGGCTGATGATGTAACAACATAGGCCTCTCCAAATGTTTTCGCATCCTCGGCATCCACCTGACAGCGTCGTTAGTTCTTACTAAGTGTAAACATATTTTGACTTCGACTGTACCTATGTGTTCTCACAAAGGCTTAAATAATAGGAAATAATTATAATAAAGAAACAATACATACACTGTCCTGTTTTTATTAATCTAAAGCTTTTTAATGTAGTATGAAAACTAGACTACTAAAAAACTTTAATACCACAAACAACTGGACTTTCACAAAATTAATAAAATGATAAGTTAGTAGTATTTACAGTTCAAAAGCTTTCTGATATTGTTTTCATTGCTCCATATTGAAAACAACATTAAAAAATATAAGTACAGCAGTTTTTTTTTACTAAGGAAAGCTGTATAAAAATCGTTTTTATTTATTCAAGCAGTGTTTCCGACGACGGTAGACAAAGTGTTGAAGTAGAAAGATATAAAGCAGAAAGTAAGATAAAAGATTGGAAAGACAAAAAAGATAGTGCAAGGATGCCGGTGGCGATTTTATTGTAGAAGAAAGAAAGAAATTGTAAATAAAATGGTGCATTCACTTGATTTCGATTTTGCTTATGGCTCTGGATAGGTACAAGAAGGAAAATTGTGTTGAGTGAGTTTTGAGTTATCAAAACTTACTAGGTATAGTCTACGGCACGAAACAGGAGTTATGACCTTCTGAAAGTCATATTTTTTACAAGTGCGCAAAATAACTGTCATCGCTATACTTTCGTGCCGCCAGCTGTACTCACTAAGGAAATGTGCTCACATCGAATCCAAGAAAGCTAACTCATGAGTGGCAAATGTAATTTTATTTCAGTTTTAATTTAATTACAATTGCCTTTAAATCGAATTATGTAATTTAACACATAGTAACTAGAATGGACTGTAAAAATATCGAAATAATAAAGGAAAAACAAAAATACACAAAAGATGAAGAAGAATAATTAAATAATGAATATAGCCCGTTACACATTTTGATATATATTTTTTGTATTTTTTTTATGAGATACATTTCATAGGTGGCAGATGAGCAGACGGATCATCTGATGGTAAGCAATTGCCGCCGCCCATCGTTAAGTATATTAATGTGTATAATATTAAACTATAATAATTCCCTCTTCCCCCTTATTTGGTGTGTTGTTTTTGTGTCGTGTTTGTTATGTTCGTCTACAATGTGATGTTCTCTACTTGTTATAGATGGTGCTTTTAACAAAAAGAAGACCTCGAAACAGATTGAAATCTTATATCCACCGGTCAATTTCATTTTTAATCGTCGTGCATCTCTAATCACTTAACATTGGTAGAGTCACAAGTGCACTTCCAACCTTTAGTCCCCTTTACGAGAAACACAGCGCAGGCGCTGCTTCACGCCGGTTGCTGTTGTTGTAAACTTACTAATTATCACAAAATTAGCAAAGGATATTAGCATAGAGAATCTTCCCTATGAAAATCGGAAATTTCCTATTAACGGGTAACGAAGCAGCGTACTCTGAAAGCATATTGAATTCGAGAAGATATACATATTATTATGTACCTACATTAAGCTGATTGTCTTCGAATTATGTGTAGTAATTCACGGCTTGGCAATTGTCTTGTTAAGTGGTTTAAGTTAAGTGCCATAATTGTTTTGTTAAGTGGTAATTTGGGAAGATGATATTATAATTTGTATCTACTCTGTTACGTTTCCAAAATGAGCTGATTATAATTCGTAGAATCATTGACAAAGAGAATATTACCTAAAAAAGTAAACTTGTCCCTTACAATTAGCTGGCTACAACACTTGCGCGATGTAACCGCGAGACCCAGCGCCATCTACTCCGTGAGCGGACCACTAGTCGTAGAATTCAATTCTAATTAAAATCATTTTACTAGTGCTGTTTTAAACTTTTTTTGTATTTATTTGTATTCTGCTATCACCATTGCCAACTCTTCTACCAATATAAAATCAGCTCTCTGAAAAGTCAGCTCTAGCTGACTCTGAAACATTGTTTCAAAGTCAGCTAGAGCTGACTTTGAAATAATGTTTCAGAGTCGGCTGGAAACTATAGACACTAATGCCAATAAAGAATAAGAAAAATAAGAAGAAAGACACGTAAACATTTCGATTTTGAAGCAAAGAAAAACTAGAAACCGTTAGTATACTTAAGTTTATGCCATAAGTACAATAGCACCTAATAAGATTCTGGCAGAAACGGTTTTTTTACGCAGTAAGATATTATAGAATAACTCTCGGGTTCTAATTATCAGTATTTCAGCCATTTCTGTACGAAAGTACAAAAGCTCACGTCTTTACCATAAGCCGGGAAAACTACGGTTTCCATTTGTTGTGAAATTTGTCCTTGTTCATATTTTTTTATCTGAGAGTAGTCATAATGGTATATAAGCGACCCAGACGTACCTGATGCGATCAAAAGTCCACCAATAGAAGAAATCAAAGAAAAAAAAATAAAGAACAATTAACATTACTGCGGTGCAAGATTGGCCGCCGCCACTAATGAATTACATACGATTTTTGACTCAACATAAGTATCATAGTAAGAGGATTTTGAGTAGTATAATGCAAAAAATATAAAAAAATCAAATCCAAGATGGCCACCGCCACAAAAAGTGCCGTAGGTATTCGAGTATTTTTAAAAGATTAAATTGTTGTAAGTAAGTTGTTAACTCTGGTGTGGTTTTTATAAATCTTTGGGTGTAATTAATTCCGTTTTTTGTTTTTACTACGGCTAAACCAAACGGAAGGGTTATTTATGTCACACTTTGGATCACTATTCGGGAGGTCAATTCTCGGTTTCAATAGGAGAACACAGATTACAGTATTTACAGTCGACATTCCTTATCTTGTTCTCCTATTGGTATATGCGTTCCATGAAGTCGACTCGACATAGAAGGCGAAAACCGAGAATTGGCCTTCTATTTGGGCACGCCGACGGGTATTAAGAATTTTGAACACTTCTTTTTCAGATTTTCGCAATGAAAATCTAACATTTTACAACGTCCTGTAAAAAATAATTCTGTTGGACAAAAGCTAGTGAAATTCCCCAACAAAGTGGAGCAATCGCATCCTTTATTGCAGGGAGCACAATTTTGTTAAAATTTTAGTAATTTGCTTTCGCTCTATAAAAACTTTTTGTATGAACTTAAATTGAATAAAGAATATTAATTTCATTTCATTTCAAAAATATAAAGATTTTTTGTTTGTAAAGGCACCTTTTTGCAGATGAAGATTTTTTCGGGCAAACGATTAAAATGCATTGTTTAAACTAACCAAAGTGCCGGGACGCACAATTGTCCCGTTTTGTGAACAAATTGTCTTAGGTAAGACGTATATCTATACCTACATATAATAAAAATGTAAAAAAGCTGTGTCTGTACATTGAAGATATTTATCTCAAAATAACTTAGGACGACTAAAAAACAGTAACAGAACATGAATCAATGATTTTTAAAATTTTTGTCTGTCGTTTGTCTGTTTGTCTGTTGTGTCTGTTTGTCTGTTTGTCTGTTTGTCTGTTTGTCTGTTTATCTTGTTGTCTGTTTGTCTTGTTTGTTCGCGCTAATCTCGGAAACTACTAAAACCAATTCAATGAAACTTTTTTATTGTATAGCTTGTAATATCAGGGCAACTTATAGGGTATATTACATTTGAAAACCAGGCTCCTTGATGTAGAACCACAACAGCCCAGCTAAACTATAAGAGGTAGGGCAATGGCACCTTAACAAAAGTTGTTCAGATTGATGAGCAGTTTATGATTGCCATGAAAAAAATCAAAGATCATGGAACATCTGGTTTGGACCTCTAAGAGCCCAGCTACACTATAACAAATATGGGATGAAATGGAATAGAAAATTGTCAAATGTGATGAGGCATTTTGGATGAGATCCTATAAGGAAGGATATTCCGAACTTAAACCCCTAATGGAGCGAAAAGGGGGTTCAAAGTTTGTTCATGGGACAACGAGATTCCTTGGCCCAATTTACTCCAACTTTTGCATACACATTCTTTGACAGAATTGATGGATAAAATATATGATTTAAACTTTAATAGAATACTTACATCCCCTAATGGAATAAAAAATAATTTGGGGGTTCATTAGAAGTTGATATTTAAATATGTAAATGGGTTTGCACTTGACCTCATCTCACCCTGGATGGAGCGTGACAATGAGTCTAAGTGTAGCGTGCTTTCCCAGAAGAAGCCTATTCACTCTCGACTTAAAGACACCCAAATTGTAGCTCGCTGGAAATACAAAAGCCGGCAAGTTGTTCCCATTCCTTAGCATTTCGTTATAAAATATTAATGAGCCGCCTTAAAAATCTATTAACCTATAAACAAACATTATAATAAGTATATTTTTGTTAAATTCTATTTTAAATAATCATCTTTAAGTCAAGAGTCATAAAGTTCACGCAAACGAAGTTGCGGGCGGCCACTAGTACCAATAGAACAAGTTTTCAGAATTCGTATCTCACAAGTTATATAATATACCTATTACTATACTAATGTTATTTATTTATTATTTGACCCTTACTGTCTCCTGTTTCTTTTTGGTTTATTTATTAGGAAGATCATGGATTTTAGTATACATACGTTAATAGCAGTAATTACAGAAAAAAATCATGTATAGGTCAACACAGATTATTTTTTTTTTGTTTCTTTTTATATTCATTGTTTGCTTACCTACTGTGTGTACTATTTATGGTTTTGTATCCAAAGATGGTATCTTATCGTATCTTATACTCGAATGAATATATTATAAAAATGAACGAGGTTACTCCTCGGCGTTTCCAGTTGAGTGTAGTTGTCTACCTGATCGGTTTCGGGCTCACCAAAGATGAAAGAGAAGATACGGTTGGCTTACTCGCCCAGTGAACCCCTCATCTCTCCATCTGTTGATATTTTAAGATCAGCTTTGAGAATTACGAGGCACCTCACTAAAGTAATTCACTGTAGTATTATCAACTTATAAACGGGACCAGTAGCTCTACCATGAGTTTACAGTGACCGAACTCGCTAGCGTCGGCGTAAAACAAATCCCATCAAAAACATAAATGTGAATGGTGCTAGCCAAGGTAAAAAGAGTGTTGTTTATCGAGTTCAGCGTCAAAAGAAATGATATCTAAATAGGTGCCAAGGTCAATGGTGAGACCTACTCGGCTAATTTTCATTTACGTATTATTTATAGATCTCAATTTGGCATCCAAGCGCATTAATATAATTCGTAAATGACAATTAGCCAAGTAGGTCTCACCATTGACCTTGGCACCTATTTAGATATCATTTCTTTTGACGCTGAACTCGATAAACAACACTCTTTTTACCTTGGCTAGCACCATTCACATTTATGTTTTTGATGGGATATCATTACTTTTTGTAAGTATGTACAAGAATGAGTAGGAAATAGTTTTTAAACTAGTGCAATATCGACGATTTTGTATACAAAGGGAATTTAATCCCATACTTATCGTTTTAGGGCTGTCGAAAAACCCTGGGTTTTCCCATCCCCATCCCATCCATGCCTTTTTACACGCTTTATAGGATTTCTTCCTTCACTAAATAAACCATGAGGAACGCCATAATATGGATAGCAAGCACACTTCGATTTTTTTTACTGTGTAAATCTTCAGCAGCATTTAATTCCGAAGCAGATTCATAATATGAATTATGTTGTTAAACATAGCATGCTCCTTCGATACTCCTTCCTAATTGTATTATTGTTAGAAGGAGTAAGACTCAGACAGGTTAGGAACTTGTTACGGACGTATAAGTACCTACTCTACTACCGATATGCGCAATATTTTTAAAGTTTTGTAGCATAATATTTTTGTACCTAAACAAGGAATTGAAATGGAATAGACAGCTTCCATTGGCGGCATTTTAACTATTTGGTGTTAACTTTAAGTAAGCTCTTCACCCATCACTGTAGAGTTGTAGTTCCTTCCAGTGTCTACATACGTACTTATATAGACCTTGCGCAATATGTTCGTTCGTTGCATATTATTGTACCCAAACAAAGAATGTGCCATAGTAGAATGAAAAAGACAACATCCATCGGGGGGCATTTTAACTATTCGGTGCAAAGAAAGCACTTCACCCACCAGTAAATTTACCGTAGTAGTATGCCAGCCATTTTCCTACGTAAGCCTCAATTTCTCAATTCAATCTCACCACTGAGCAAGTAATCACTACGTTATAAGAGACGGGACTCCGTAGTAAAAAAAAGAAAACGAATAAAACGATGCAATGTATCAAAGAATTGACCTCGGTCAGTGCCAACCTAGCAAACCTAACTGAAACTTTGACAAAACAATGTCGCCAACATGACCCAAAAAATAGGGATGGCTAGCTTCATCGATAAAATGATATCGATAGCTCCTGTAATTTTTTAGCTTTATCGATAAAATGATATCGATAGCTCCTGTAATTTTTTAGCTTTATCGATAAAATGATATCGATAGCTCCTGTAATTTTTTTAAGTAAAAAATGAAATTAAAAAAATATTTATTTTTTAAATTATAACATACATTATAAATATATAATACATTTTAAAATTATCTGACGCCGTTCCTGGGTAGGTAGCATGTAGGTGTGTGTTAATGTTAAAGGTTCTGTAACAAACATAAAAATTAAGTTTTGTAAATGTTCTGAAATATTAAGGTATTTAAATCAAAACTTAAGCAAGTCGAAGAACGTACTCGGGCTACACGATCTTGTTATTATTCAAATTATCTGACGCCGTTTTCTGAGTAGGTAATACGTAGGTGTGTGTCAGTGTTGAAGGTTCTGTAACAAACATAAAAATATATTTTGTAAATGCTCTCTCTCTACTCTTTCATAATTGTAACAGCTCGGTCGCTTAATAATTGATTTTTATGAAATTAGGTTTAAAGAGGGAATCACACATACAAAAAAAAATTATCGATAAGTAGGTAGTCGATAAAATATTACACTACACTAGTGTTAAAGTAAAATTTATTCACACATTTTATATTTGAAAATATGTCCTGAAATACAATAAATTATCAATAAATACACCTTTATTGATCCTTATTAATTCATAAAATGTACTAACCGAGCTTCATCCAGGGAAATTGAGCCATAAATGCCCGTTTTTTTGTTTCCCACCCGAATTGTTGTCAGTCCACATATCTCGCATGAAACCCTTGGCATCTTTATTTAAATGAAAAAACACTGCAAAGGTTTACAGATAACGTTTGAAAATCAAGCAAATTATAATGTAATAAATGCAAATTATAATTATAATTGAAATCAGACAATAAACCGCGAAGTAATTTGACTGACAGATTTTTTTTTTTTTATAGTTTACGGCTTCGGATGTTAAAATGGCCGCTGTGACTGTATTAAACGGCTAAAATGAAAGAGTGAGAGATGTCATAGTAACTATTTAATGTGCACTTACTTTCCTACTTTGGCGGGTTCGGTTACCATTAAACCTGTCGTGAGTTTCATATTACCGGAGGTGTTGTACCTAAGTTTCGTGAGACTGAATCTCACAGGCAACTAGGGCGACGTGAAAATAGCAATGCGGACATAAATTCCGCAATACTAAGGTATCGGTAAGATTATTTTGTATGGGAAGGTCGCTGGCCTTATAAGTAACGAAAATCGAAATGCGTGCGTGATATACTTGACACCCAGCGCCATCTATTGGTTTAATGTGTAACTAATATAGGAAATGAATTACTAGGTATTATAATTTTGACTAATCGTCATTGTAATTATTGTTTTTTTTTATGTGATAGGTAGCAGACGAGCAGGCGGATCACCTGATGGTAAGCAATTGCCGCCGCCCATGGACACATGCAACACCAGTGGAGTCACAAGTGCGCTGCTAACCTTTTATCCCCTTTCCCCCCCGATGGGCCTCCGGTACCCTCACTCACTCGGCGAAACACAGCACAGGAGCTGCTTCACGCCGGTTTTCTGTGAGGCAGTGGTAATCACTCCGGTCGAGCCGGCCCATTCATACCGAAGCATGGCTCTCCCACAATTATTATTTTTTTTGTATTTTTTTTTATGTGATAGGTAGCAGACGAGCAGGCTGATCACCTGATGGTAAACAATTGCCGCCGCCCATGGACACATTGCAACACCAGTGGAGTCACAAGTGCGCTGCTAACCTTTTTATCCCCTTCCCCCCGATGGGCCTCCGGTACCCCTCACTCATTCGGCGAAACACAGCACAGGAAAATGAAAATGAATGTTAAATAAAAATCTTGGGAAGTACATCTAACATTTTTTGTTATGGTTTTGTCTAGGCGAGATCCAAATTGCAATTGGCAATTTGGTGCCATATTTAATTTTACTTATACAATTTATATCATTTTTAGAATATTTTACTATTATTACAAACTAAATAGCTTCCCAAATAAGGAAAAAAAAATCACATAAATTTTCTCGTCCGGGTTTGAACCCGCGTTTTGGTTGATTTCGGGAAAGTAGCGTATGCCACTCGGCCAACCGGTCACGTTCTGGCTGAGTCCGAAATTGGTCATTATATACGGAACCCTAAAAAAGGATGGTTACTTTTCATAGAAACAATTTATAGAATTTTATAATAAATTTTAAATTAATAAAAATGTCGTACTTTTCAGATTTTTTCCCACATATTCACGTAACTACCTATCCTGTATGCCAAATTTCAACTTTCTAGGTCATCTGGAACCTAGGAAATACATGTTGCTCTATCTATAGTTGATAAAAATGACGATTTTTGGACATCAATACCTAAATAACTATTAAAGGTATATTCATGAAATTTGGAGCATATAGTTATCTTGCTCATCTCATTCCACATGCCAAATTTCACACGTCTGTGTGCAATAGTTTTCGAGTTATGAAGGGGTCGAAAGTCGCTCTAAATGGTTCGTGTAATATTACCCTTGTTCGCTTAGTCGCCAATTTTTTTTTTTTACCTTGGCTTGACACGCTCCCGCGTTCTAGATCTATGAAAAAATGTACAGCGCCTCTAGCGGTCACTTGAGAAATGGTAATCGATAATACTTCCTAAGGAAATGGAATCGATTTTTTTATACTACAGCAACACACATTTTGCCAAAAAATAACAGAAAACGTAACAAACAACAGCAATAAAAGTCAACAATAACAACACAACAACAAAAAGTAACAATACCGAACACCACGCAAATACAACGAAACATAACTCGCATACAAGGCTGATGCACTCGTACTATTCCGATTATCGAGTAATCGCAACATGGCCGCCGATTTACATGTCGCAGCTCTATGTTTTTTCCACGTTCCGTTACAAGTAATACGATGTGCATAGGATTGTTTTAAAAAATGTTGTTATTTTCTATTCCATTAAATTAAAGTAAATGATAACTGTTTTTGTTTTATAACTTTGAGATGATTTATTGGAATATTTTTTGGAATAATGCCGCAATTAAATGAAAAAGATTAACAATAAAATATTTTTCATTGTCAAACAAAATGCGTAGTTCAGAACGCGATGAAGTGTCACAGGGCTTCTTAGCTGAAATGGACTATAGTAGAAAATGGACAATAGCTTGTTTCCAAGGTTAGAGATTGGAAGATTTTTTTGTATAAATGGAGAAATAACGGTAAAAAAAAACTATATACCGAATTTAGTTTGATATTTTTTGTCATCAGTCAATTAAAGTTAGATCTAAATTTGATACGTAACTTGATTTTAAAAGTATTACATTTACTAAATAATTATACAATTAGATAATCATGCAATTTTGAGCAACATTTCTTTGAAACCATTTCATAAACGCATTATTTAATAAGTCTACGAAAAAGGTCTCCCGTGATGACACAAACTAGCACCGTGTGACGTCACATCGTGGCAGGGCCGTTGTA
>CM026290.1:3503866-3542933 GCA_014851415.1 Cnaphalocrocis medinalis | reverse complement strand
GAGCGAGCTCGCTCAGTGACTTGCGCGCCGCGCCGCTTGCCGAACGCTTGCAAGCACAACACGCAATGGAAAACGTCATATTCCCGCGGAAACTGCTCAAAAAATTCATCTTGCTTTACAAAAAAATGCCCTGCCTCTGGGACAGAAGTTGCCCCGCGTACAGACACAAGCAAATCCGCCACGACGCCGTATCGAAATTGACCGCGCTCGTCCAAGAATACGACCCGAGCGCCACCCGAGTGCATGTGCTCAGGAAAATCGAGAGTTTGCGAGCTTGCATCCGCCGCGAACACAAAAGAGTGGTCCAAAGCAGGGCCGTGGCCACAAGCGTTGATGAATTATACGTCCCTCAGCTGTGGTATTACGACCTATTTTCGTTTGTCTTCGGGGAAGACGCAAACAACACTGTGAAGGCACGCTCACCCGAGCAAGCCGCGGTGAGTTATTTACCAATGGTGTTCCATAGATGGCGCGCAGTGCGCTGCCATTCGTAGCGCAAATTCTGACAATCATTTTCGTATTATCATTCAAAGTTGGAATTTAAACCTTAACATGTCATTGCTAAGACTGATTTTGAAAAATTGGGAATGTTAGTGCCACCGGCAGATATTCATGATGTATGAAATATGGCGCGGAAATTCATGGGCCTTTTTATTTACGCTCTGCAATCCGTTTGGGGATTGAAAAGTTTTTATTCTGTAACCTGTCTTTTGGTAATGGCTGAGCACTTGACCTCGTTACGCGTTACAACTTTACAACATTATTCGCATATGGAACAGACGCGTGGATTCCAGGCTCGAGTGCCAAATATTTTGTTTTTATTGTGTTTCTACAACTTTGGGTGTTCTACACAGGTTTGGACTTACGTAATATTAACAATGAAACCCATTGTATGTAGGTACAGCAAAAATAGATGATCAAAAAATTTTATGAATCACTATGAGGCTTTGCGGAGTTGAATGAATTTGATGGTTTGAGAGGCGGGCGCCGGCGCGCACTGTTAAAACTGTACAGAAATGTACCGACTTTACATAGAATACACAAATTATGCAGTCAAAGAACAGCGCAGCGTAGCGCAGGCCGGCCCATTCATAAAGAGTGGCTCTCCTACGGTTTCCATTACATGGCCCAATGGCCATTCTCAATTAGAAAGACGATTCGATTCGATGACGACGATGACGATACCCTTGTCTGTCACCCATACGAGGAGGATCGTCATCATCGTCATCGTCATCATCATCACATCAAAGTAGATGGTACTCACAAGGGTGCAGCTTCTGCGCAGCGATGTACTTCTCCAGCTTCCTCCTCAGCACAATCTCCGCCCCGTACCGCCCCACGGACCCGTTGTCCACCAGCAGGAAGTAGGCGTGGCGGTTGTTCAGAACTGCCAACTTTGATCTGGAACAAATGGTGATATTAATAACAGCAATCTTAGGTGCGATTCAACCAATATCCGACGGTATAGGGTACAAGACTAATCCAACGGAGCTTTAACATCATCATCATCATCAGCAACCCACACTCGTCCTTCACGCACAGGTGTCTATGGGCGGCGGCCATCGCTTACCATCAGGTGATCAGTCTGCTCGTCTGCCTATCACATAAAAAAATAGAACTGACAACCCTTGAGACAGATGTGTCTTTGAAAGAATACATAAGTTCCGTTACGTCTTAATGTGAATAACAAGGAAAGCAAATAAATATTTCTCCGTTCAAAAAGTTGTTCCAAGTATCGAGTAAAATGCCTAGAAATATATTTATAATCTGTATCTATGGCATGTGTACACTTGGCTTCGCAATTTTAAAGTTCAAATAGAGAAAAAGTTACATAAGAAATAATCCTAAAAAAAAATTACCTCATAACTATTGCTGTAATACTTTCTGCTATACTAAGTGTGGATTGCTTCGACTTACTATAATCGTAACTGGAGATTTTGACAATCAAAAACCAGCCGTGGCGGCTTCACCAGTGAACGCCGAGCTCATGATCTACCAAAGTATAAAGATAAACTTTGCCATAGGTAGGATTCAGAGGGGCCCCACGTTTTTATTTTAGTCTAATATGCGTTAAAGCTATTCTGCCTAGTACTAAAATATTTCTGTACTAGAAGTTCAGAATACCTAATTGTCATTATTATTTTCTAGTTTTCAGTGCACTTAGGATAAAACCGTTTAACTTAAAAGTATTTTTTACCGATTTTTTATTTTCTACGTATTTCTAGTATTTAATGAAAATGCCTACCGAATATTCCTCATGACATTACTACATTGTATTGTCATCGGAACTAAAGGTGAGTACCAAATTTCAGATCAATCTGACAAGAGGAAGGTACTTAAATTTCAATTTCTAAATTTGACCCAAGAAAGAATAAATAAAACAAACGGGGTGAGCTAAATAAAACCGTTTAAAAAAATTACCTCGGTCTGAGCTTTTCAAAAGTATCTGTACTTTAGACTTTAGGTAACAAAGGAAATAAACTAGTCCTTTTCAACAAGTTCCTAAATAAACCAACCTTTGTTTAAACATTCAAATTCAACGAGAAACAACAGCAGAAGTCACACACTAAATTTTAAACAAAAATCAACGGGTCCAAAAGATATACATACAAAATTGTGACTGAAAAGGCGGGATTAAAAAGAGCAAACGAATAGGAAGTAGTACGACAAACCAATCAGCTAATCGAATTTACACAAACAGACAGACTGCGAGCCCAGGGCTACGACAACACACTTTCTGCTGAAAGCAACGGCACAGTTCCTTAAGTACCAGTGAAGCTCCGTTGCAGCTAGCAAATTTTAGTTTATTTAATGGTATTTGTGGATCATCACCAATTAAATGCACATTTAACAAAAAAAATACAAATATTTTTAAAAATAGTATAAAACTAAATATTCTTCTATGAAATTAAGAATATCTATTTGTCTAACTATTATGTGCAAGCTATTTCAAGTGTGTATCTGTTTGCGTTACCAAAAAAATGCTAAACACATAGGGATCCCCTTAAATATTCATTTTTTATTTAGTATGTCATCTGTCTGTATAACTATCACGTTTTATTAGATACGGCTACATAAATTAGTATTACTTAGTTAATAAACTCATAAAAAGCAATAAAAATTAGTCTAGGATTACGCTTATTATAAAGGTTCATGTGTGATACAGCCCAGTCGCAAACAGATGGACAGATAGTTGAATCTTAGTAAAAGGGTTCCGTTTTTACCCTTTAAGCACGGAACTCCAAAAAGGCAGACGTGCTAAAATAATACTCTTTATTCACGTATAAACAGTAGGTATAATAAAGTATTCTAGTACGACGAGTTACGAGACAAGTCATGTAATTAAACCTTAGATAAAACATTCAGTAATTAGATCAACAAAAACAGACTTCACATTTAGAGCAGGCGCGGCGCGCGGGCGGCAAGAGCACTAAGCTACGATGACAGCTCTTATTGTGTTGAAAGTAAACGCACAGTGAAAAGTATGGCAGTAACGTTTTTTTTTATGTGATAGATGGCAGGCGAGTAGACGGATCATCAGATGGTACGCGATTGCCACCAGTGAAGTCACAAGTGCGCTGCCATCTTTTAACCCCTTTTGCGTTTGATTGGGCCTCGGTTAAACGGTTACAAAGTTCTTTGGGCGCTACACTTGTGATGTAGCGCCCAAAGAACGGAAAGTGCAATTTGGAAAACGAACCAGGTCACACACATTTTCAGGCTAGATGATTGTCGGTGCGAAGTTCCTGGCTCATTATAGATCGCACATTGTAGAAAAATAAATCTCAAGAAAAGGGTTTATTACTTTCTTAAGAGCCAGCAAGATGCGTTGCTGGCGTTGACGCCTCGGGTATTGCAGACGGCGGGGGTAATAATTCACCTTTGTGTGGCCGCCATCTCGTCCTCTCTAGTTTAAAAAATCTCATGTATGATTTTTCTCATGTAAAATAAATTTTAATCATGTATGAATTGCTTCACTGTTATTCATTATTCACAGCACATGGGGCATGCCCCTCTAGTGCGGGCGCGAAATGTAAAAAATTAACTCTTCGCAACTTGTACTGAAAGCGGACTGAAAACAACTTTTCAGCAAGTTCTGCATTCAATTCCGACTTTATTTGAAAACGGATGTACATTTTAAAATGGATTTTACAAACTTTTTGTGAAATTTAAAAGGGATATTCAAATATTTTTAGTACGATTGGATTTTATCTATGCTCTAGTTTTATGAAAAAAAAATTGTAGGTATATTCTTTAATATTTTAGAGGTCAATTCTATAGATAACGGGAAAGGTGTAGGTCGTTCCGTTAGAATTTACCTGCAACTGGTAAATAACCTTGGGAGAGCGACGCTTCTGCATAAATGAGTAGGCTCGACCAGATTGTCACCACAGCCTCACAGAAGACCGGCGTAAAAGAGCGCCTGTGCAGTGTTTCGTCGAGTGTATGAGGGTACCGGAGGCCCAATAGGGAAAAAGGAGTTAAAGGATGGTAGCGCACCTTGTGACTATAGATTTTGCAGGTGTCTATGGGTGACGGCAATCGCTTACTTTTTTCATTAAAGGCGGCCTCTTGGCATTAAGTTTGCTTATTGTATTAATCTTTAAGTGCAATAAAGTTTAAAATAAATAATAAATAAAACGAGCAAGCGGGTCGCCTGCTGGTAAATGATCACCGCTGCCCATGAACATCTGCGAGATCAGAGGTCGCTGATGCGTTGCCGGCCTTTTAAGAAGACTTCACATAAAAAATCCAAAAATTCGAAACACTTGCGCGATGTAATCGACGCCCAGCGACATCTATTGGTACTCTGTCTGAATCGAACGTAGAAAACATTGAAGGGAGAAACATTGAGTAAATAATATAATTACAACAATTAGCTATTAAATTAGACTGTTTAAGCACTCGACATGTGATTATCACAACAAACACAAAACATGATTATAACATCAAGCACGCAATTAATATTTCAGTCAACTGACATTCCAATTACAGCGTTTATTGAGAAATAATTGCCAATTAAAAAGCCAAATTCATGTTTATAATAATCTACTTGACGTCAGCAAAATCGGCCGCAGGTTTTTGCAGTCGACAAATTATAATATATATTTTATTAAACATGTTCTTGATAATCATAACGATTCTATTTTTTGTATTGACTCATTGAGGTAAAATACCTCAATGTATTTACTTGATAATTTCTAACGAGCGATCACCTCTTTTTCGTTTGATAAAAAATAAAATTCGTGAATTCGTTTCCTTACGTAAGTACAGCTACATATCAAAGTATACAAAACTGACATCTATACCATTTATAAAGAGATAACTTCTGTAGACAACGATAAGGCTTATAGGTAAATCGGAAACACGAAACGCTTGCGCGATGTAATTGGACAAAGCGCCATCTATTGGTTCATTTCTGAATTACGGTCCCGTAGCGAAGTGAGGGCGGGCCACTAGTATAATAATATTTCTTCAATCAACTCTCATCTTACTCTACCTCACTACTATCTACTATCTCACACAGCTCTGGTGGGAAACCAGCCTTATACAGCTGCCACTTCAATACGGGTCAAGTCACCAGACAAAATGACGTTCAAACTTTTTGTTCGGGACGATCAGTGTAAATAGTAGGTTAAGTTAGTTTAGGTCTTATTGTATCGCTTATAGTTTAGTCTCTTTTCAATCCTTATGTGTATATTTATGTTTTTATGAAAGCTCGTAGCATTAGCCTAAGTAATAAAGATAAGTTATAACATTAAGATGTACAGTTAGGGCTCTAGGCACGATCTAGACTTCTAGGTAGGGTGAAATGCCTAAGTTAATAAAATGTTGAAAGTACGGTGTTTTATTTCACACAGCTAGGTAGGTACACACCAGATGATAATAGGCAGGCATACAACACCACACTTAGCACAAAATAGGGAACTAGAAGTCTAGATCTAAGGTTTTGTCTGTAAAACCTAGACAGTTGTAAGAGCGAGAGGCAATGTAAGAGCGAGACCGCGATACGGTCCTATAGGCAGTCCGTAGAAAGGGACGGAAATATTGTAAGAAAGAGACGGCGATATTAGAAATAAGATCTAATTGGAAAATATACATCCGGTAGTGGGTGGTAGTTTGAGGCGGAGCAAATCGTATAAAAGTAGGCCAGACAGAACCCAATGCATGCACTTCGGCAAGAGAAGCCCTCCCGATAACTCTGCTGGCACATCAAGACCGAAGCTCCCTCAAGATACCACCGCTCCAAGTATCAACAGAAGAAGATTCTGCGTTTCATTTGAGTTCGCTCCTCCTGCTACGTTTCCGACTGGGCCTTTCTATCCTGTTTCGAGGGTGTTGCGTTCTTGTCAGAACGTACTCCGAACCGCGTCGCATAAATAAGTACGGGACTGTCGAAGGGGTCTCGTACATTTTGGTCCTTCTACATCGGATATTGAAAAATCGGGAAGAAAGAAGCGCACTGTCGTCGCATCAACAGAAGAATAACGACGTCTGCTGGAAGAGATCGCCACAGTGAAGATCAACATGCCTCAGACAAGATCGACGAGCAGCCGCGCTCCGGAAACTACAGAAGCCGCGAACTCTGACGAGTCACAAACCACGTCGAACTCCTACGACACCGCCGGCACCACGACCACACAAACCACCGCCGGCACAGGGGTCACACAAGAAGAAACGACAGAATCATCGCAGACATGGGACTCCGGCACCACTACAGCGAAAGAAAACCAGCAGAGTGGCCGATGCGAAACGAGCCGCTCGACCTAGAGGCAAAAATGATAATGAAGAAGAAAAGGATCCCGAAGCTGCATCACAGAGGTCAACCAGCGCAAGAAAGAAGAAAACTGTACGGCTGGCGATCGCACGGGAGCGATTAGCGAGCCTACAGATCGAGTTGATCGCCGCACAAATAGCCCGCATAGAAGCGGAATCCGACGATGAAAATGAAGAAATAGAAGCGAACTCCGTCTCCACCGAAATAGAGACATCGAGAAGGGTGGACACCTGGTTAAACAAAAGCCAGCAACACCTACAGACGGCGGCGGAGCAACCTTATCGAGAAAATGAAGATAAAAACATCGTCGCAGAGAAGAATCCACACGTAGCGCCACCTACCGAAGAAATGAAGAAACCTCAGCAAGAAGAGGAAAAGAGACAACGCTACGTGAAAGAAAAGGAGAAACAAAGCATCGACCTCACCGAGTTAGCATCCGCGATCGCCCAGGCAGCCAGAGCCGGGTCATCATCAGCCGGTCGCTACGCCACAGATCTGCCCAACTTTAGCGGATCGCACCACGAATGGTTGGCGTATAAGGCGGCATACTATGAAGCGGAATCGAACTTCACCGAGAGCGAGAACCTAGCAAGACTCCGACGCAGCCTACGGGGAAGGGCAAGAGAAGCCGTCGAGAGCCTGCTTATCTACAACGCGAAGACAGCAGACATCATGAAGAACCTGGAGTCACGCTTCGGACGTCCAGACACCATCGCGCTCGCCGAACTGGAAAGAATACGCACACTGCCACGTCTCACCGACAATCCTAAAGACGTGTGCATCTTCGCCAGCAAGATAAACAACGCAGTCGCCACTCTACGTGCACTTAACCGCGTGCACTATCTCTACAATCCGGAAGCAGTCAAGACTACGATCGAGAAGCTGACACCGACGCTGCGCTACAGATGGTTCGACTACAACACCGAGTCAGCGAAGTTAGAAGAGCCCGATCTAGTCAAACTGGGTCGCTTCTTCGAGAGGGAAGCGGAACGCTGCGGTCCATATGCGCCACCGGAGTACATACCTACGGAAAACTTCAACTCGGGTGCGCCGCGAAGAAACCAGAAGACTTTCACCGCAGTAGAGAAGACAGCGACGCGATACAGATGCTCGGCGTGCGAACAGGAAGGCCACAGTATAACGCAATGCAGTAACTTCAAGAACGCAAGCGAGGACGAGCGATGGGAAACAACGAAGTCGAAACGCTTATGTTGTCGGATGTCTACGCTATCGGGGAAGAAACCACACATGCAAGAAGAGGCGATGCGGCGTACAAGACTGTCGCTATTGGCATCATCCACTACTCCATAAGGCATACGGCGCGACAGAGAGAGAAGATAATCAAGAGAGAAAACATATGAGGGAAGAAACACGCAAGAGCGAGAGGGAAGATCAACGCAAGAACGAGACAGTTGCGTCGACTTGGACGACTAAGGGGGCACAGTCATTTTTGAAGATCGTTCCGGTACACATTTCAGGACCGGCGGGAGCAGTCGACACTCACGCCCTACTGGACGACGGATCGACTGTGACGCTCATCGATGCAGCACTATGTGAAGAAATTGGAGCCCGCGGACGTCAAGACCCGCTACACATAGAAGCGATTCGGCGAGCATCAAGTCCAAGCGAGAGAATCGAGAAGAGTCACCCTCACCTTGCGCGGCGCGTACAAGAAGCCATACAAGATAGCAGCGCGCACCATGGACGACATGAAACTGTCGCCACAGACCGTCGACCGCCGTGTAGTGGAAGATTGCCAGCACCTACAAGACATCAAGAGCGACCTCACATACACGAAGATCAAGCCGCGAATGCTGATCGGCCAAGATAATTGGCACCTGCTCATCACCACGGAGACACGAAGAGGAGGGAGACATCAGCCGGTAGCGTCGCGCACCCCCCTCGGGTGGGTACTCCACGGCGCCCATACCCGCGTGCTGGGGCCGCACGCAGCGTGTCAACTCATCGTGCAAAACGAAGACGCGAACATGGACGAGCAGCTGCGCGAATACTCGCACTAGAGTCACTAATCAT
This sequence comes from Cnaphalocrocis medinalis, assembly GCA_014851415.1. Taxonomy (NCBI): domain Eukaryota; kingdom Metazoa; phylum Arthropoda; class Insecta; order Lepidoptera; family Crambidae; genus Cnaphalocrocis; species Cnaphalocrocis medinalis. The sequence continues at coordinate 3,534,121 of CM026290.1, read as the reverse complement.
CGCGCCCAAGATGCCAGAGAACGACCCCGAACGTCGAGCGATGGAAAAATTGAAGAAAGAAGTGACTAGAAATGAAGATGGAAGATATCAAGCTCCATTATTATGGGAAAATGAAGACGTCACGATGCCAGATAACTACGAGAACACAGTGAAGAGGCTTCACAGCATAGAAAAGAAAATCGATCGCGACCCCGAGATGAAGAAGAGATACACCGAGCAAAGGAAGCACTGATAGAAAGGGATACGCAGAACCCGCACGGCAGACAAGAAACCTGGTAGGACTGGTACCTACCCCACTTCGCCGTGACGAACCGATGAAGCCTGGGAAGATGAGGATCGTCCACGACGCAGCGGCCAAGACGAAGGGGGTATCGCTCAACGACAAACTGCATAAGGGGCCCGACCTGCTACAATCGATGCCGGGCGTACTTATGCGGTTTAGACAGCATGCGGTGGCGGGTTAGCGGCGGACATCAAGGAGATGTTCATGCAAGTCAAGGTGCAACCGGGGGATCGCGACGCGCTGAAGGTACCTGTGGAGAGGAGACAGAAGAGACGACCAGCCGCCGGACGAGTACAGAATGACATCACTCATCTTCGGCGCCACCTGCTCACCCTCCACGCCATATATGTGAAGGATCTCAACGCGCGCCGCTACGAAAAGCAACAACAAAGAAGCCTACGAAGCCATCTCGTGAAGAACCACTACGTCGACGATATGATATTGAGCGTCGAAAATGAAGAAAAAGCGATCGACCGTAGCCAGCCAAGTGAAGAAGATCCACAGCGAAGCGCACTACGAGCTACGACAATGGACGTCGAACTCGCCAATAGTGATGGAAGCGCTCGACCCGGGCGCAGAGCAGCGGAACGCAGTCCAATCTCAACGAAGAAAGGAAAAGGACGAACGCGTACTGGGACTCATCTGGAAGCCGAAGACCGACGAGCTCACCTTCAACCTGAACCTCGCCCGTCTGCCGGCCGGAATACTCGAAAAGGAGAGCCCTACGAAGAGAGAAACGCTCAAGATACTGATGTCGCTGTTCGATCCACTAGGACTAGCGTCGCCCGTCACTATAAGAGGGAAACAGATCCTGCAAGAGCTGTGGAGGCGACGGTACCGGATGGGACGAAAACTTAGAGGACGACCTAGCGGCCCAATGGAGAGATTGGACGCCGAAGAACTGAAGAAGCTACGCAACGTGAGAATACCAAGATGCTACCTGCACTACAGTGAAGCCGGGTCAAGACAGCTGCACATCTTCGTAGACGCCAGCGAGCTCGCCTACGCCGCCGCCTGTACTGGAGGGTGTCACGCACGACGCACAGTGGTCCCGATTTATTAAATGGTGGACATACGATCAAAGTTGCAAATTCAACGTAATAAAAAATAGTTTCTGGTAGCCAATGAATGCCGATTATTTATTGTTTTACAACTTTTCATAAAAATGACTCCTTCATACTTAAAAAAATATTTTAAGAAAAAAATGTATGGGAAAAATTCTTTTTAATTTTTTTTCTCCTTTGATTTGCAAAGATTAGCAGTCTAACCATATAAGATAGTAAGGGACTACTGTCCTTGACTCGACAACATAAACAGTTGGTGCGTATCCCTGCAGCCTTGGGACTTGCAGCATTTTGAAGTTTTTTATTTTTATTCTTGTCCTTTTTCCACATTGTAAACGTTTATATAAGGAAATTATTTCGAAAGTGTTTATTTTGTGGACACATACAACCACTCGCTCAGAACTAGAAGCTACAAAGAGAAAAAAAGACGTTCAGAGTCACTTTTAGAATATTCGACAGAAGAACTTGATTTTGCATTAGTGGCAAGGTTACAAATAGAGGTGAATAATGATTTAGCTAGTGTTATAGATCATATTATAACGAAGAATCTTGAGAGTGTTGCAGTCGTTCAAAACGCTTTGTTTGGAAAGAAGAAGCAAAAATTCTTAATCAAGATCATGTTCTAGCCCTCAATACATCATTGAATCTATCTAAGTGGAAGTATTTGTGCCTTAGAAAAGTGTAAGCTGAGTATGGTGTTCCTGTTTTGCCTTCTTATCAAAAACTCTGTGAAGCTAAGAAGATAGGCTATCCAGAGGACATAGAAATATCTGAAAGGGGGCTAAAGTGAAGCTTCAAGCATTATTGGACTTAACAGTTCAGAAATTTCTGCGAGTGGTTGGTACTCATGTGGATTCTTCAGCTAAGGGATTAAGTTTTTTTTTATTTACTAGAGGCGGCAACGAGTGCAAGGAGAGTCACCTGCTGGTAAAGCAATCACCGCTGCCCCATGAATATCTACCAGATCAGAGAGGGTCCGCTGATGCGTTGCCGGCCTTTTACGAAGGAGTACGCTCGTTTCTTGAAGGTCCTAAGTCATAGCCGTCAGATAATACTGCCACAGCTAAACTATCCACAAGACTGGGGTTCGCGGAAGAAAATTCCTCGAAAAACGCACAGTGCTAGATCGCCACTCAGCTAACACTTTTCTAAGGCACAAATACTTCCACTTAGATAGATTCAATGATGTATTATAAATAAATATTTTAACGGTAGCTTCTCAATACATTTTTGATTGCATTATGTTTGTACGTAAAAACTTGCAGCTTTACTCGCGAAAATCTGACTTTCATAGCTTTAAACACACGAAATAAACATAGGCTTGCGGTCCCAAATCTAAGACTTCATAAAATTGGCAACTCATTTGTGGGATTGAGTATAAAAATGTTTAATAAGTTACCACAAAGAGTAATTGACTACCATTGCATGAATTTAAATTTCATATTTAAAAAATGTTTAATGCAGAAAGGCTACTATAATGTAGAAGATTATTTAGATGATAAGGATTCCTGGACATGTTAATCTCCTCGCCTATTCTATTAAGGACTGATTTTTCAATGCCTGGATAACATGTTATTCGTCAGATATTGTTTTATATTTCCCGATTGAAAAGTTGCTGTCATTCGTACATCTCTTGCTTTAACATTGACATTTACTTTGGTTGGTTATTAATTTAACTGGCTAAAAACCACTATCTGAAGATTGAAAAATCAGCCCTTAATGTATAATTTGATTTTATAATTTTACTTTGACGATTATCTAAACGATATAAAGCATTGTACGTACACATCATACTGTTACTGTAATCTTAATAATATTTTTTATTATCTGAATGAAAATTGTAGTTACTGATCATAATTTGAAAAGAGTGACTACTGAAGTTCTTGCTGATTTCTTTCGGTAGAAATCGACTTTCCGAATCAGCGGTAGCTTACATAATATTTGACATGCATAAATGTTCTATAAGGACTTAAATTGAATAAAGAATATTTCTTTCTATTTCTATTTCTATTGAGGAAGTTGATCAAGAATTTTTGCTTCTTCTTTCCAAACAAAGCGTTTTGAACGACTGCGACACTCTCCGGATTCTTCGTTATAATATGATCTATAAGACTAGCTAAATCATTATTCACCCTCTACTTTTAACCTTGCCACTGATGCAAAACCCAAGTTCTTCTGTCGAATATTCTAAAAAGTGACTCTGGAACGTTCTTTTCTTCTCTCTGTAGCTTCTGGTTCTGAGCGAGTGGTTGTATGTGTCCACAAAATAAACACTTTCGAAATAATTTCCTTATATAAACGTTTACAATGTGGAAAAAGACAAGAATAAAAATAAAAAACTTCAAAATGCTGCAAGTCCCAAGGCTGCAGGGATACGCACCAACTGTTTATGTTGTCGAGTCAAGGACAGTAGTCCCTTACTATCTTATATGGTTAGACTGCTAATCTTTGCAAATCAAAGGAGAAAAAAAATTAAAAAAGAATTTTTCCCATACATTTTTTTCTTAATATTTTTTTTAAGTATGAAGGAGTCATTTTTTATGAAAAGTTGTAAAACATAAATAATCGGCATTTCATTGGCTACCGAAACTATTTTTTATTACGTTGAATTTGCAACTTTGATCGTATGTCCACCATTTAATAAATCGGGACCACTGTGCGACGGCCACGTACACACATCTCTCGTGGCGGCGAAGGCGAAGGTGGCGCCGCTCAAGCTCACGTCAATACCCCGACTGGAGCTACAAGCGGCGGTACTGGGGAGTCGCATGTGGCAACCGCGGTGATTGAAGAGCACGACAAGAAGCCAGAGTCCGAAAACCTTCTGGACGGACAGCCGGACGGTACTAACCTGGATCAAGACGGGAGCGCGCACCATACCGCCCTTTCGTCGCGCACAGGATCGCCGAGATAGAAGAGAACACGTCGACGAACGAATGGAGGTGGCTGCCGACGAAAGGAAAACGTCGCCGACAGACGCCACTCGCGACGTGCCTCGCGACCTCGGACGCCGCAGCACAGATGGTTCCAGGTCCAGCTTCCTACGAAGACACCCAGAAGACTGGCGACGACCGCCGGTGCAGAAGAACGAAGAATCGACCGGCGAAGAGAGAACTCACGTAATCAGCGTCAAGAGACCGCAGGAGCGCGCCGCCGTACAGAACCGACACGTTTCTCTAAGTGGGAGAGACTAGTACGAGCGACGGCCCGAGCCTACAATTCGTCCACCTCTGCCGAACGAAGAAACAACAAGTTCACTACAAAAGAGAACGAAGGAAAAATGAGAACGCGAATCCGGGATGGCCAACCCGTGAGGAAAGGGGCGACTGAGGAAAACGAAAACGAAGAACGAAAAAATCCACACCGACGAGAGAATTCGCGCCGTTAACAGCCGAATTTATCAAGCGCGCCGAAGAAATCATAGTGAAAAAAGTGCCAACAAGACTCATTCGGCGAAGAAACTATCGCGAGTCTACAGAGCGCCTCGCCGTGGACAAACCAAGCAACACAGTCTTCGTTATTTGGCCATCGAGATGGACGACGGAATACTTCGCGTGAAAACCAGAATAGACGCCGCCACCGATAAAATGAAGAAAAGAAGAGGCCGGCGATTCTGGACGGGGATCATCACATAGCAGCGCTGTACATCGACTACGTACACCGCTCGCTACATCACGCCGGAGTCGAGAGCACCATCAACGAGTGTCGGGCGCTGGATACTACGACTACGAACTACCGCCCGCAAGATAATACATCGGTGCCGTCCATGTCGCATCAGGAAGAATTCGCCGCCCGAACCACCAACGGGAGACCTGCCAGCGTGTCGCCTAGCGCATCACAAGCGCCCGTTCACCTACACGGGCCTAGACTACTTCGGGCCGCTCACCGTCACCGTCGGGAGATCGCACCAGAAGAGATATGTGGCTCTCTTCACATGTCTCACTACGCGCGCGGTCCACCTAGAGATCGCCGCGTCCCTCACGACGGACTCCGCGGTGATGGCGCTGCGCCGCATGATCGCGCGGCGCGGCTGCCCCGCCGAACTGTGGTCCGATAATGGGACCAATCTACACGGCGCGGAACGAGAGCTACGAGAGGCGGCGACGCGGGCAACACAAGAAGAGGCGGCGAAAAGGAAGATCAACTGGCGCTTCATCCCCCTGGCGCTCCATTCATGGGAGGCGCATGGGAAAGACTCGTCCGCTCGGTCAAGACCGCCCTAGCAGCCGTCCTGACAGAGAGAAGCCCCAACGAAGAAGTCCTAGCCACGCTGCTCGCGGAAGTGGAGTATACGGTCAACAGCAGGCCGTTAACGCACGTCTCGGTCGATCCCCATGATCCCGAGGCGCTCACGCCGAATCATTTCTACTCCACGGGTCCGCAACAGAACCTCCAGGCGGCCACTTTCACGATCAAGATCTCATCGGGCCCACACTGGAGAGCCTCGCAGCGGCTAGCGGACATCTTCTGGCAGCGGTGGGTACAGGAGTACCTACCAAACCTCCAACATCGTCGAGAACCCGAGGAAGAGGACCCCCATCGGCGTCGGCGACGTAGTACTCATCGTCGACAACACGCTACCACGCAACACATGGCCGAGGGGAGTCGTCGCACCCACAGCGGTGTACCCGGGCCCCGACGGCGTCGTGAGGACAGCGGACGTGCGGACGAAGGGAGGATCCTGCGCGACCAGCCAAGAAGCTCATCCAGTACACCTACGAAGCCAGACGTCCCCTCCAGCCAGAAGAATGAGTCTGACTCTGCGGCCAACTCACGGCGGGAGAATGTTCGGGACGATCAGTTGTAAATAGTAGGTTTAAAGTTAGTTTAGGTCTTAGTGTACGCTTATAGTTTAGTCTCTTTTCAATCCTTATGTGTAATTTATGTTTTTATGAAAGCTCGTAGCATAGCCTAAGTAATAAAGATAAGTTATAACATTAGATGTACAGTTAGGGCTCTAGGCACGATCTAGACTTCTAGGTAGGGTGAAATGCCCTAAGTTAATAAAATGTTGAAAGTACGGTGTTTTATTTCACACAGCTAGGTAGGTACACACCAGATGATAATAGGCAGGCATACAACACCACACTTAGCACAAAATAGGGAACTAGAAGTCTAGATCTAAGGTTTTGTCTGTAAAACCTAGACGGTTGTAAGAGCGAGAGGCAATGTAAGAGCGAGACCGCGATACGGTCCTATAGGCAGTCCGTAGAAAGGGACGGAATATTGTAAGAAAGAGACGGCGATATTAGAAATAAGATCTAATTGGAAAATATACATCCGGTAGTGGGTGGTAGTTTGAGGCGGAGCAAATCATATAAAAGTAGGCCAGACAGAACCCAAATCATGCACTTCGGCAAGAGAAGCCCTCCCGATAACTCTGCTGGCACATCAAGACCGAAGCTCCCTCAAGATACCACCGCTCCAAGTATCAACAGAAGGATATCTGCGTTTCATTTTGAGTTCGCTCCTCCTGCTACGTTTCCGACTGGGCCTTTCTATCCTGTTTCGAGGGGTGCGTTCTTGTCAGAAACGTACTCCGAACCGCGTCGCAAAATAAAGTACGGGACTGTCGAAGGGGTTCGTACACTTTGTAAACTCCCGACCTCACTGAAACTAGGCGAGTATGTTATTATACGGCTTAGCCAAGTTACGAGTTACACTCCACACTAACTGTTAAAAATCCTCTCTTGGACGGGACTTCTAAACAGTAATCGTCTGTGAGTTTCTCGTCAAAAGTAGCTTCTTTAGAGTAAGCTTGAGTATCTACTTAAACTGATGTATGATTATCTTTACCCGTTCATGCACGATGGAACTTTTATTAACTTTTTTGGACTTAGGTCAATGATGCCATAGAACAAATATGTTGTTAAAATGATTGATAGAAAACTGGCTTATTGGATTTAAATGTTTACAGATAACAACATGTAAAGTAAAATATCAGCCCCACTGCATGGCAAGGCCTCCATCATAGAAATCAAGTCATCGCTATGTGATGGGATGATATTGATAAGGTTTAATCACCACGCTTTGTCTAATGCGGATTGGTGATCACAAAGTCGAGTAATGTTCGAAACTATGAGATATATTATACTTTTACCTCGCCCCGGGAACCCTAGATCACGACCCAGTACTTAAACCACTAGACCAGCGTGATTATATTATTTATTATCTATACCATTTATAAAGATATAACTTCTATAGACTACCGCAATGCTTGTACCTATGTAAGTAAAAAAAAAACTAAACCCTAGCGCGATTTAATCAATACTCAGCGCCATCTATTGGCAAATATATGAATTCCCAACAAAATTAAGTCCCGCAACGAAGTCAGGGCGGCTACTAGTTGTATTAAAATCAAATTTCCTTTTCCTTCCAGGAGCAAGAAGATGAGGAAGCAGAAGGCGAAGAGGAGCCAGAGTTCGAGCCTCAAGAGTACATCTCAACGGAGTACAACAACCTGGTGGAGGTGGAGGTAGACCAGCAGGCCATGGCCAAGCGGTTCTACGAGGATGACCAGAGCAAGAGTACGAGCAAACGGCTGTGCACGGAGATTGAGGATGAATATGACGCGATAGGTTTGTAATTTCGTACCATACCTTCGAGCTTATAAACCCTATGTTGAGGATTGGCAGCTGAACGAGACTCCTTTTATATTGTTTAACCCACTAATATTAGAATCGTGAAAGTTTGTAAGTATGGATGGATGGACGTTTGCTCCTCTTTCACGCAAAAACTACCGTATGGATTTTAATGAAACTTAACAATAATACAGCCTTATACATCAGAATAACACATAGGCTACAATTTATAAAAATATATTGTGTGGATTGTCCAAAATATGACGATAAGTGTCAATAACTAACTCCACGCGAACGAAGCCGCGGGCGGCCGCTAGTGTTTTATATGTGTTTACTGTTTTTGATAGAATATTGTTTTATTGTTATATGAAGGTTTTACCGTGGGATAGCCACGCTTCAGCATGAATGGGACGACTAGATCGGAGGACACACTGGTGTTGCAGGTGTCTATGGGCAGCGGTAATCGTTTACCTACCATCAGGTGATCCGTCTGCTCGTCGGCCTTTTATATGGCGGGGGTGAAGTAAATCGTGCTTGGCTTTTACGGGTCCGCAGACGCTATTAGAAGTTAAGAACCGATGTGCTACTCTCTAATAGTCCTGTAAGTTTTGTATCCAAATTCCATCGCATCATCATCATCAGCCTGTTGCAGTCCATGCTAGACGCAGGCCTCTCTAAATGCTCGCCACTTTGATCGATCTTCGGCGATTCGCATCCAGCTCCAGCCTCTTGCGCAGATCGTGACACACCTAGCTCATTTTTCTAATTTAGGTATAAACGTAGCCGCGAAGCTACGCTGCCTCCCCCCAACATGCGCATCCTGGCGGAGAAGCTGATCAACGACGTGCTGTTCCAGGCCCAGGTCAACGGGCTCAAATCCTCCCACAGTCATATAAACACAGACCCTTCAAGCAGGACACTTGATCTAGTTTAGAGTAGTTTAATAAATTAATTGTTAATTGTTTCAGCATTTTTATTTGAGATAGAGATTGCTGTAAAATCTACCTGTTTTTCCTGATTGTCTGTCTGTATCTGCTCAACCCGGAAATCGAACTTAAAACCCCAAGATTACTGAGGCCTGTACTTAATTTGTATATAATATCACGAATGTATCCATACTAATATTATAAATGGGAAAGTGTGTCTGTCTGGCTGTCTGTTTGTATATTTGTCTTTCTTTCTCGGCAAAACGTAGCGAAGAAAGAAGAATTGACGTGATTTTTTTAGTGGAGATAGTTGAAGAGATGGAGTGTAACATAGACTACTTTTTGGCCATTTTAGGGAAGTGGGGGGCGCGAGCGAAGCCGCGGGCAAAAGCTTGTAATAAAATACAACTAAAATATAAGATGTAAACACTTAATTACTCAAATGACCGTCATTATTGATAGAGTTGTCCGGCTTTTTATTTTAAGCCTGGGCAACCCAAAGCTCAATAATGCAGCCTACTCAGAGCAGGAATATTTCCCCAGGGGCCAATACTCAACGAGCTAGGTCTGAAGGAGTGAAGGCACTCACGTTGGTAAGGGAGTGCGCTGAGGTCCTCGTCAGAAAGGAAGAGGTAATTACAGCTTTTAAAGCTGTTGGACGATTTTTTAATTTGGACATAAGTATACAGTACACGAGATCCCCGGATACCCCGGTGGAGTACCAGGATCAGAATATCCGAATATAAGGACTATACTCTGATTCATAATCATGTAAAGTAACTGACAGATGTCAATGTGTCATCCCCATACATTATCACTCAATGGACACTTGCAAAATGTTAAAATGCATAAAAAACGTGTCATGTTTCATCTGTCAGTTTACTTTACATGATATGAATCAGAGTATAAATACCTTGATTTTGGGGCCTTTTGTCGCTGTTACATCGACAAATACTTTATCATCTTACAATTTATAAAGATATAACTCTAAGACACGCCAAGGCTTATAGGTAAACCGGAAACGCGAAACGCTAACGTGATGCAATCGACGACCAGCGCCATCTATTGGTTCATATTGAACTACTGTCCCGAAACGAAGTGAGGGTGGATCTAAGTAGTTTATATAACTATATGAGTTTACATGGGTCCCAGCAGCTCAAACCAAAAAGAAAAGAGGCAATACTAAAGTAGATACTTGTACTACGACGCGTAATAAAAAAAATAGACAAACACTTCAAAAGTACAAGCAAGATTTATGGTACCAAAATTGGATTTAGGTAAGTAGATATTATTAGAAAGCTTACAGTGTGGTTGTGTATTTCAAGAGGATTGACGTTTGATACAGGTAGATTGGCCTGTGTTTAATTAAAAAAATCCAATAGTCAAAGGTGATGAGATCATTCAGACTGCAAAAATTAAAAATATTAATTCAAACGTCACTATTCCGAATCACGCGCCGAATATTAGTATGAAAAGGACCGGCCATTATCTTATCATAAGGACGCACTGACTGGGGGAGACGGCCTTAACGACTTTGGACGTGGGCCGAGTGAGCTCTAGGGCGAAAAACTGCGTTACGCGGCCACCTTCTATAGCTTCGTAAGACCCAAAAGCCTTTAAAAGGAAAACAATGATTTTCTATTATGTATGCTGGTAGGCCTTACGAGAATAGGGAACGTGTACATAGACGGTGCTGCCAACTGGTAGCGTCAATTTGAAATTAATTAGTCATGTTAATCAATACAAAGTGCTGCCACCTATGATATAGATACTAGCACTTAGATGGTGCTGCCAACCGGTGGCATCAATTTGAACTTAATTTACCCTGTAAGTCTATAGAAGCTGGATGCGAGTAGCCGAAGATCGATCAGAGTGGGGAGCATTTGGACAGGCCTATGTCCAGCAGTGGACTGCAACAGGCTGATGATGATGAGTCTATACAAAGTGCTGCTACCTACCTATAGTTACTGCCACATAGACGGTGTTGCCTACTGGTGCCATCATTTGAATTTAATTTACCCTGTTTGTCAATACAAAGTGCTGCCATCTATAGTTACTGTCGCATTGACGGAGCTGCTAACTGGTGGCGTCAATTTGAACTTAATTTACCCTGTTGGCCTATACAAGTGATGCCACCTATAATACTATCGCATAGACAGTGCTGCCAACTGGTGGCAAAGTATGTGAACTTAAATTCTCGGCGTCTGTATCGGAGAGCTCAAGGCACATTTTCCGTCGCTAAGCTAATACAACGCAAAGTAATGTTAGGCTTACCTCGGAGACGCAAATAGCGTGTAGGGGCACGTCCGCCCTTTCCCTATGAGCTCGTTGGCGCCCTCACGATGGCCCCAGGGGGCGATGCCGTGCTGACCACGCGCCGGCCCTCTGCGACCGTTCCAGCTGCAAAGCGTTCGCCCACTTGCCGAGTGACACCTGAAAAATGAGGTTTATTAATTTTCTGGACGACCTGGATTTTAGGCACAACACAATAAGCGGTGCTGTCACCTGGTAGTGCCATCAATAATGCCACCTATATAGCTTTTGTGGCGCAGCTGGTATTAGGCCGGCTGCACTTGGGGTCCCGGGTTTGGCCAAAAATTTGTTTTGAGTTTTTGAGTCACCCGAAGTCTGGAGTTGGTGGTCTTGTACTGTACCCCCGTGCCTCGGCAAGCACGTAAAGCCGTTGGTCCTGCGTCTGATCCCTCTTCAGTCGAGTTACACTGATGTCCTATCGAATTATGGTAAGGGAATAGAGAGTGCACTTGTGTTTGCGCACACACTTGAGCACTAGGTATAATGATATCCGTACGTGGCTGATCGTTAAGATCGGCTGCCGTAACCGAATCGGTTAGAGGGTACTATAACCGCGCAACGCAACTTCCGCCCTATTTAAAACTGTAGCAACTGTAACAAAATATGGCTAAAAGTCTTTGCTCCCAACAAAGACATTTACTTTCATATCAGACTTCAGCTAGACTTTACAAAGAGGTAATCATGGTTACTCAAGATTCAGTTTGCCGTAAATAATTGCGTAGGTCTGTACAATACACTTTTAGGTACCTATTACTATCAGAGAATAAATCTATTGTGCTTTCTTACCAATTTCAAATAAGTCTGAAGGGCTTATTTTATGAAACAACAATATACGACATTTTGTTCTCTCAATCAAGTTATTTACGAGTCATTGTGTACACTCTGATATGTTACTAAGAATTACAAATGGAATGGTAAACTTAATGAATAAATGAATATTTATTAAATCTAATGAACGCTCTCAATTCAAATATTGTTGCTCGCAGTTTTCCAGGACAAACATCGGAGGGACGTGTCACACCCTATACTCTGATCTAATCATGTAAAGTAAAATGACAGATGAAAATGACAAGTTTCTATGCATTTTGACATTTAACAGTGTTAAATGAGTGATAAGTGATAATGTAGGGGATGACACATTGACATCTGTCGTTTACTTCACATGATTATGAATCAGGAGTATAGTTGTGTTACTAGTGTGAGGAAAGGAGAAGTAAAACGACCTAACTAACTCTACTTTAATAACTAATTGACTTTTGATGACTAATTCTAATTTTCGTCGTAATACCCAAAAGCCTTATAAAAGACAAAAAGGTTTCTATTATGCCTGCTGTCTAGGTCTTACGCCATTATATGTGCAGATGTACTCGTATCAGTGTCATGGGTCCCGAAAGATGGACAAAAATCGTCACCCAATAGCGGCCGATCGATGAACAGTGGACACCGTAAACGGAGTAGGCCCAGAAAACGATGGTGTGTGAGATTGGCAACCATGATTGTTGGACAGGGATCTATGGATGAACTTGGTGGAGGCCTTTGCAAAGCAGTGGAACTCTATAGGCTAAGTAGTAAAAAAGTACTCGTACTTCACTATTCATTAATTACCTGTATTAGTTCCTCCAGTAAAAATCCAAGCGCCTGTAGTCTTCGCGGCTTTCAGCAGGCCTTTGCGCAGCACTTTCTTCAGCTTCGGCTGCAGGTCGAAGTTGGCCTTGCCCCCCTGGATGGTGATCAGCAGCTTCGGCCTGTCCAGCGCCCACTCCGGGTCAGAAGCTGGACGATCAGCTCGGGCCGGGTGTCGTGAGAGAGGCGCACGTACTAGAAATAAATAAATCTATTAATTGTTATCAGTGGCGTAGCGTAGTGGGGGCGGCAGGGGCGGCCCGCCCGGGCGGCACATTTTAGGGGGCGGCAAAAATTTCACAATAAATAATAAAAATATTTGAACCATATCATATTTTAACGCAACTACAAAGGGACCGATTGAAAGAGCATGGAATTTTTCATTTTATCTGTAACGGATCGGGGAATCCCCTTTTTTAAATGATATTTATAGCGACTGCTGGCAACACCGTCTACGACTTGCGGGGATTCCCCGTATTTTATTTAATGCTTGGATGTTTAGGGCTACAAAAAAAAACAGCGAGAATGACTGACGATTCAAACAAAGTTTTATTGATGTCTCGTATCGTAATTTACGTTACGCTTTAAAACTGTGATTTTGTGCAAATAGATACGTGTAGTGGTCGTGAAATAATTGGACTTTGTGAAAAATTAATTTGTCCGCTACGTGTACCTGTATTGAAGTGATTAAAAATTATTTAAGATCAACCATGAGTACTTTAAGACTAACTATAATTTGGCTATCTTGTCTATTGAGCAAGAAATGTGTGATGCTATAGACATTGACGGTGCAATTAAAGACTTTGCTCTTAAAAAAAGTAGGACGTATAAATTTACTTTGACGTCAACTTTTTTAAGAGCAAAGTTTTTATTATAATTAGTATAGTTCTAGTTTTACCGACTGCAAAGAAGGAGGGTAATGTTTTTCGAGTGTATGTAAGTATGTATGTATGTCTTTCCTTGTGACCTCCTGTAGCCTAAACGGCTTGATGGATTTTGAGGTATGAGGTATCGTAGATTTGTCTTGATTACGGGCGTGTCATAGGATACATTTTACTAAAAGTCCACGGGATAAAGACATAATAATATTTTTCAAATTCTCGTCGAAATAATTTAAAATGGTACTTACATACATAGTCTTCTACATCTACAACATTTTCGTAAATAAAAACAGCTAAAAAGTTATAAATAAAAAAAAATATTATTAAAAAAACAAATACCCGGACTGCACACTAAAAAAAGAGTTAAAACAAGCCCACAACAAATTTACTGAATATAATTTATAAATGTTGATGGAAAGCCATCGCAGGCGGGGACCACCCTTGACCGCCACCAACGAAATTCTGCTAAAATGGTGCACAACCGAAATGGACTATAAATAAGCCTCTGTGGGTCCCCGCCTGCGATGCTTTCCATCAACATTTATAACTTATATTCAGTAAATTTGTTGTGGGCTTGTTTTACTCTTTTTTTAGTGTGCAGTCGGGTATTTTGTTTTTTAATAATAATTTTTTTTATTAAAAAAGTATTTGCGTTTTATATTCAACTCTCCAATCATTTTAATTTTGTCAATCTGGACGATCGACAGCTGTACCTAATCTGCGGTGATAGGTATTGTACAGTCGAGCTCACATCAAGCTATACACTCGCAGTTCAAGTTTCGATCTTATGCGTTTGTTAATAAGAATGGTGCAAAGTCCCAAAGTGTATAGGTGGACGCGTTCTGAGTGTACCTGTTATAAAATGTATCAATGATAATAACAGATGATTGTAAAACTTAGGATAAACTTCTTTATTTTAAATGTATGTTATGTAATGTCTAGTATACATTAAAATTGAAATATCTAAAATAAGAGGGCGGCAAAATTGTCTTCCGCCCCGGGCGGGCCGACACCCCACGCTACGCCGCTGATTGTTATCAATACTTCTTTAGGTAAAGACCACAGGTAAAGACAGCCAATCACAGACTTACTGCCGCACCAGGAGTCATTTAAACTAGTTGGTTACTCAAGAAAATATGTTGACACTTATTTCAATACGCATAAAGACTACCGATACTTAAGTTAATGAACATTATATTAAATGACGTCTCTGAGTGCGGACGTAAGGAGAAGATACTCAGCCTATCCTGATAGCTGATGGAATCACGGATTGCCAGATGCCGAACTTAAAAAATTAGAGAAATATACTCCTTCAAGTCTTCAAACAAATCTCGAATACCAACCTATAGAACTACGTCTACGAAGGAAGAGGGGCACACAGTACATACCGTACAAAGACTGTAATCTTATATCACAACCTTGGTGGAATTCTCCCGTAGGAAAAAAGTATAGTGGAACACACCTGCAGTACAAACCACTGCACGGAGCGATTCTTCATTTGTGCAAATCTTCCTACCTGTGCCTTCGTGGGGTGCGGTCCTCCCTGGAACTCAACTGTGCCGTAGGCGTCTGTGGGAGCAGCCTGGGTGTGCCTCGCTGGCACAAGCCTCGCCCGGCGCTGCAGTCGTGATGTTCGACCCATGGGCGGTCTTGCTGAGCCCGCACCAGCTCTGTTGTGAATAAGGATGATGTTATCAAGAGATAAAATGTATAGCTTGCCCGGTCAGAAACGGAGAGATTACAAGATAGGTCCAGTTGTTCCTAATATTCGCAAAGGTCGAACGAAAATCGTTTCATTGTAATTACCAGATTTATCAAATCCTGGATACCCCCAGCATAAACTGGATTCCGAAGCGATGGCTTTGGACATAACCGGGAACAAATGCTGAGGTGACTACTGATGAATATTATTTTTATGCGAAACATGAATAAGCACTAAACAGCACTTGACAAAAATAATTTTAATCTTTATTTAACAAGCGATACGATTTCAAAAATATTGATGAAAATATTTTTAAATAATATTTTACCGCAATAAATTGTGCATTACTGATACTTTCTCAAGGAAAATTACTCACGGTCTAAGCTCACGGTATTAGAACTCATTCATTAATTTAACAAAAATTGGAAAAAAGTTTGGATTCACACATGCCCAATGAAATACATAAACTGGCAATCAAGAATAGAAATTCGAGCAGAAAACAAATGAACGTTCATTCTGACAGTTGCATTTAACGTTTATACATTTTGAATTTACGTTTTTATAAAATAAACATAACAAAATTATTAGTTATTTCTGGAAGAAAGTGGCGATGGAAGAGGAAAATGCAAAGGAGGATAATCAGCCGTCCAAAAAGGAAAAGCCAACGGATGACCTCCGACCAGGATCTGTACAATGAAAGACGGAAGTACGAGGAGGCGGAATGACCAGATGTTCGAACAGCGAGTCGTTCACTCGGCCTCATACTCCGGAAAGAAGCAGGATTAGACATGGCTGGAGTGAGACCGGAGATACCGAAAGCGCCCCGCGGGGGAAACGAGAGGCCAAACCTACGGAGAAGAAAAGACGCGCGCGCCCGCCCTGGTAGAGTGGGAGAAGAGGAGGCGGTCGCCTGCCAGGAGGGCTCCCACGCGCAGGGTTCCTAAGAAGAAGCCGCCGAGGAAAAGAAACGGAGAGTTATCTGTCTCCACCATCTTCACCAGGCTATCGTCCCAAAGTGGCGAGAGGACCCCTGGCTGTAAGTTCTGCGGGCACCGTTGCTGCCGCAGAAGGTAGATCCATTTCTGTCATTATATAAATTTCGTGTTGTTGGTACTGTCATTTATTTTTGTAATGTTATTAAAGGTTTTATTTTGAAGTTTGCTGTTTGATTTTAAGTGTAGAATTGTAGATGGTTTTCACCAGATTCGAGAATGAATTGAGGAGAAGACAGATCTACCGCAGGAAGAAAAAGGAAAGCGGTTCGAAGGAAGTTCAGGGTGGGACTGCGAACACCACCCCGACCACCGGCAGGTTTGTTTGGAGGATAGGGCTACTTTAAAACCGACTAGGCAATTATGATTATACAGGCTTTCCTCGGGGATGATGATGATGATGAGTATTATTTTTCTATGCAATCAGTATCGTTAATACATCACGAAAAGGTTTCACGGTGTAAACTTTAAAGTTCTTGTCATTCACTATAAGACTCACCCCCCTTTCCTTGGTATATTAACCATACCCTATGCGCACCATATACCTATACATGATCTAAGTACAGTTAGCATAAAACATCTTAGCGTTCAAATCTACCAAATATATCTATATTTTTTTTTATAATATAGGAAGACAAATAAATAATCGAGTTACCTGATGGTAAGTGAACACCGCCGCCCATGGACATCAGCTACACCAGAAAGAGTGCGGTTGCGTTGCCGGCCTTTTAGAATAGTATAGACTCGTAAATTATGCGTATCTTGGCTTATAACATCAATAGTCGTTTGTCCAATGTTCAAATATTTTTAATAGTGTATTGAACGCTAAGATCTAGATAGACGCTAGATTTTGATGCTAACTGTTCATTATACCTTCGTATATTATTACTATTTACATCACATATTCCATTCCCACCGCGTCGCTTCAGAACTTGCCAGAACTAATAACGATTCGAGATGATTTTCTCGTGTATGAAATCTCAGTAAATTGCAGAACTTGTGGCATTTCGTATAACACATGTTTCAGAGACGGTTCTATGCTAAATCAGTTTATTATAATCAAACCAAACATAATGAAATAGGATGTTACCACACTAATCGATCAATCGTCGATCGAGGGCTTCGATTAACGTCGATCGAAGTTATGTTTTTTTTTATATTAAATGGGTTTGCACTTGATCTCATCTCACCTGATGGAGAGTGACAATGAGGCGTGTATTCTCCGTGTCCACAGTTCCACACTGGTTGTCACACTGGTGTGGATACGATTAAATTTATATTATTTTCTATTACTGGTGTCCACACTGACTCGCGCTTTACCGAAATGCATTTAAGTGTTGTGAACAGTTGTGAAGTACTTGATAAGTAAAAAATTGAGTCACCTAGCATGTGACTCTCTGAGTTAGTTTTCTTATAAAATTAAACTCATTCATCCAGATTTTTTCCAGACATTAAATTCAAATGTACCAGGAAAACATAACTTAATAGGAGGTACACTAGCAAGTCGAATTCAGATGAATTTTGGTTCTTGGAAAATTAATGATTTGGTTGTCTCACCATGAATATTTTCAAATTGAATTACCAGGACCACATACCTTTGTAGGAAGTACCTATCTTATAGATAATTATTATAAATGTTCCATAAACGAAAAAAGAAGTCTTTTTTTTCTTTATTGGTCTACCATTTTTAAGATATTGTACTAGGACAGCATAGCTTCATAGTAGCAGATTTTATATATGTATCTTTTTTGACTATTTTATTTATAAATTGTATGGCCTAAGTTTTGAATAACAAGCACATACACAACATAGCTTTACAGGATTTTATTACTGTTGAAAGTATTGCGACGTACCTACTTGATAAAAGAGGCAGTATTAATATGTGAAAGCTTTATGGATCTATCGGTTTCAATTATTCTTGCTTTGGCATATGCCAGAGTGATTATATTCTCTTTGGCATATGCCCACTTATTTTTTCATTGTCATTATCATTTTATTCTTACTACGCAAAGCTATTTCTTTCCACATACCTACTTTTGTTTCTCCTTCTTCATAATCATCATCCAAAGTGATCCAAAGTCATAATCATCATGTATAAAATCATCCAACGCAAAGGTGGTCATGTGCTATGTGCTATTATGCCATGGCCACCAATACTACAAACAAAAGCTGTATACCACGGGAGTCACAGTGTGGTTTGGTTGCCGACGCCGCAAATTTAAATGCGTGGGCTCTGCAACAATCAAAGTAAGTACTTACCTGCAATAGTGAAATATTTCTTAGTTCCATATCATGGGAGTGGCCTATTTATAGACGCTTAGCTTAGAATAATAACTCTATAGAAACCTAATGCGTCCGCACAATTAAAGCTTAGTGGTGGTACCCTAATTGGCGAAGGGGCTCGGTGGTACCCTTAGTGTCAAATGTGACAGCGACCCGAACGTGTCTCCCGAAATAAAAATCAATTATGACGGTTTTGTGCGGTTAAATCGTGTCACAATAGAAATTAAAGGGAAAATAAGAATAATATTTATCACTTTTCACAGGTAAGCTTTCAATATTTCATTGTATCTTGTAATTTTTTCATTCAAAATAGAAACGTTTATTTTCAATGTTCAGTGTTGCCAAATTGAGAAAAATATTTTCCCATTTTTCCTGACTTTTCTCCAGCTAATAAATTTTTAAAATAATTATTTCTCGTGTGCTCGACATTGAAGTCGAATTAGATATGTATTTGTATTGACGAATGTATGAAATTTCATAATTCGACTTCAATGTCGAGTGCTCGCGAAATAAATTATACAAAAAATACTTTTTGTTTTCTTCTATTCATTTCAGTTTAATAATATTCTATTTATACCACATAAAAACATTACCTACCCCAACCAACACTATTATTAAATGTGTTTGCCTGAAGGTTGTGTGATATGTATGTACGGTGGCCAGCACATCAAGTTACTACAATCTGTCAAATTTCTTCAATCGAACCTCACTTTTATGTCAAACGTGTTTGGTTCAATATCAACTGAGGAAATTTGACAGATTGTAGTAACTTGATGTGCTGGCCACTGTACCACCGAAATTGTTCGTTAAATTTCTATAATACCTAGTGCTTAGCTTATGTCGTAGTTTTTGTGAACATATCTATTAGATCTATCTCGAAATAAACTTTACATTAAATGTTCATACCACACCGACCAACATTTTACGACACATTAGAAATCACTATTGAGGCGTCCGATTTATTTCCCTGTTTTCGGGGAAACTGCACTTTCACTAGCAACATTACAAAGGTGTGTCAGTTGTGTCAGTACGGTGCGCAGTAGGCTGCGTGAATTTTTTTGTGTCTCATTTTTGACAGAGCTCTAGTATGGAGACTCTCCTTCTATAGAGTTATTATTCTAAGACGCTTAGTTTACAAATCATTTAATATGGAATTCTCCGTAGTCACACCAGTGTGACAAACTCAGTGTGGACACGGAGAATACATGCAATGAGGTAAGATCGTCTCGATTGCAGTTGTGGTTTAAACTGATCAAGGTTACCATTCCAATAATCAATCGATTGATTCCATCGGTCAATTGTACCTATGTACTGTTGATTCTTATTCTATAAGACTTCACGACAACATAAATTGAGAAACTGTCAGATTGTACTAACCTGACGTGTAGCTGACTGTACAGTGTAAAACTACAAAACCCGGTTCTAAAAATAATTCACATAATGTACGTACTAAAAGAACAAAAAAACTGAAGTATATTATTTTTTTTTTTTTTGTATCTCTAATTAAATTTATTATAACACCAAATTTTCTCATTACACAATTAAAGTGCATCAAATTACTCCTAATACAGAATTCACACACTGACATGTGGTTGTCGACATTGCCTAATACACTACCTAGACAGAATATACCACGAATCACTAAAGTAGAATGGCCATGTCCTTACATGGGACACTCTGTTAATACGAGTGAACAATGTCAAGTAGTAATGAAGATGAACAATATTAACATAAGTATCCTATGCAAATGCACAGCATAACTTACAATAAGAACATATTATTTATAAAAAAAATTCAGTTCTGCTGCCTCCTTACAATAAAGATTACAATGTTAAGGTGAATTAAATGAGACAATATAAAAAATTATGGATTAATTTTACCAATAATTTAAAGTTAATTAAACCTAGGCTAACTTAAGCACGCTCCCCACGGATTCGCCGGGCAAGCTGGATATCTTTAGGCATGATGGTTACGCGTTTTGCGTGGATAGCGCACAAGTTGGTGTCTTCGAAAAGACCCACCAGATAGGCCTCACTTGCTTCCTGCAAAGCGCCAATAGCCGCAGACTGGAAACGAAGATCGGTCTTGAAATCTTGGGCGATTTCTCTCACCAACCGCTGGAAAGGCAGCTTACGGATGAGCAACTCAGTAGATTTCTGGTAACGACGGATTTCTCTGAGGGCCACGGTACCAGGGCGGTAACGATGGGGCTTCTTGACTCCACCAGTGCTAGGGGCCGATTTCCGAGCAGCTTTGGTAGCCAATTGTTTGCGAGGAGCTTTACCTCCTGTTGATTTACGGGCAGTCTGCTTTGTACGAGCCATTTTAAGTTATTTCTGGGTGATTTTCAGCAAATTTCACAAACTATTTAGGAAATTGTGTTTGAGCTTCACAACAATGATCATATGCTCAAGATCTATTATTTTTTTTTTATTTACTAGCCCTAATAAAATGACTTCAGCCTTATTACTACACGCCTTAAAGTCCAATTTTGCATTAATTGATCAAACATCCGATATTGGACAGTGTACCTGCACTGATAAGAATACAATCTCATTCAAATATGAACCTTACGGTCTTGGCATAAGAGTCGAGGTGTTTACAACTTTGCAGGCGATTGCACAGTGGACCGCAATAAATTGTAGCGACACTTATCTCTTATGTTCTCAAAGTGTTGTAAAACTTGAATGGGCGCTTTATTTCCGGTCCCCAAACTAAATGGCTTAGTCCTGTGGACGTTTAATTAAATTATTAACAGTTTAGACACAATTGATTTGATGGCAGTAAGGAAATACCGGACGAGTTAAGAAGGCACCCGATTTTCCGCGCTAAACTTTTTTTTTTTAACTGAAAGTATAATAATAGTGCGTCAAGAAAGTCGTGACAGGCAACGAATATTTGAGGAATAATCGGAGTTCGTGGAATGGAGCCATCGGAAATTGGGGAGATGCCATAATGTCACTAAACAACCAATGAGGTTGAAGTTCGACCTCAGTCTGACAGTACGCCATCTAGAGGATTTCTTACACGCGATAGCACAAAATAAAGACTCTGACACAGAAGGCTGACTGCCCACTAAGAGCTAAAAATATGTCATGTACTCACGCATGCGCACTAACGGGCAAAAATGCCTTTTCGACCACATTAATCCTAACTTATGACATAAGATTGTCAAACTGTCGAGGTCTAATGGTAGAGGCCGCGCGCTTATGTACTCATGCCGGGCAACAACCCTAGCATATGTCAACGAACTCTTCTAAATCCAAAATCAAGGCTGAGTCAGCCTTCTGTGTCAGAGTCTTTATTTTGTGGCGATAGTAAGCACCGTAATAGTGGTTTCACGGTGCTTACTATCCGTCGGTGAGCCGTCTGCTCGTCTGTCAAATAAACGAATAAAGGCATTTGTATATGTAATGTATCAAGCATTGTCAAGCTAGTCATGGCCCGTCCTAACTACATTTCGGAACATTAATTCCGAGCTATACCCATAGATGGCGCTAAACATCGATTACATCGCGCGAGTGTTTCGCTTTATCGCTTTACCTATGTATTAGTCCCTTGTATGTACACATCAAATTAACCTGTTTATAAATTAATTAATACCTACTTTATACTGACACTTCCCGTGGGCTGTTTCACGGTTGATAATCCTATACTGTCAAAGTTTGTTTATAGCCCAATGTGTATGTTACTGAGCTACACCATGGACTACACGTTCGTGTTGTAGCTCAGTAACATTATTATCTGTTTCGTCATTAACTTTGTAGACAATATCTTCAACATGTAATAATTTACGCGCAAGTCCTGAAATGGGGTTTGGAGTTAGTTATGCAAGAATAGACCGTGGGTCATTTTAATTGAGATGTTATTACCGTAGCAGGCTTTAAATCTATATTTTTTTAAATCCTAACATTTATCGATTATACATAAAGGATTAGGTTTATATAGGGTGTATGTGTGAACATTTACATCTCATCTGTAAATGTTTAGTTTTTTTAATTTTCTTGTTTTTGTGTCTGTAGCATAATAAATAAAAAGAAAAAAAGGAATCTATTGATTTGGACAACACACAAATTAATGGTGGTGTGGTTCAATCATATTGAACAATATTTGGTCTATGACTTTTAGGAATTCGTATGCTGATATAACTCTGCATACAAACGCGATTGACAAGTTAAGATAATGATGATGACGTTAAGTGAACTGCACTAATTTCAATGAGCAAAAGGCATCTGTTCTATGTTCTACAATATTTGATGACTAGCGGCCGCCCGCGACTTCGTACGCGTGGAGTTAATTATTGACACTTACCATCATATTTTTGGACAATCCACACAATATTTTTATAAATTGTAGCCTATGTGTTATTCTGATGTATAAGCCTATATTGTGGTAACGTTTCATTCAAATCCATTCAGTAGTTTTTACGTGAAAGAGTAACAAACATCCATACATCAATACATACTTACAAACTTTCGCCTTTATAATAGTAGTAGGATAATACCTTTCTGCAAACGGAATTGTCAAGTTAAGATGATGATGATGATGTTTAGTGAGCTGCACTAATTCCAGGTAGCAAAAGCATCCAGGTCGGCTCCCGGACCGTGATGCTATCCCCGCTTTTCATCAGCTCAAATGCCTCAGCTCCTGATGAAACGCCAGAGGACATCACATACTGCGAGGTTAGTACATTTCATCGCTGGATGGACCAGGTCAAGAAGGATCTTGGTCACCTTCAAAGGCCGGATTGGCAAGAGGTGGCTGAGAATAGAGCGGAGTGGCGAATTCTCGTGTCGGAGGCCAAGATCCACTTCCGGTCGCTGATCCAGCGTAGTAAGTAAGTAAGTACATTTCATCATCAACAGATGGTGTTATTATATATTTACAGTATTCACGTGATAGGTGGCAGACGAGGAGACGCATAACCTGATGGTGAATGATGGCCGCCCGTAGACACACGCAACACTGTTGCGATGTCCTGTGACTATAGAGTTGCAACAACAAACAACTAGATTCGTTTCATTGCACAATGCACATTCACTTTTATATGTAAAAATAGAGCGTTTAATTGTAAGCATTCGGATTAAAAAACATCAATTGTTACAATGACTATTTAAATGAAAATCTAACAGTTTTTTCATTATCACGGGGACATTGATAAAACGTTTTGCAATTTCGTTAACTATCCGAATTTGTTTATAAATTAAAGTTTATTTCGCCGAAATTTAACACTGTTTGCCGCTGTTTTGTAAACGCTCGATTAGGTACAACTAAATAACCATTTACAGTATTATACTTTAGAGTTTGTCCAATTTGTATCCGACTGATTGAAGCTAGTTTCATGCGTGATGTAATTGCTTATCGATTGGGAATAGGGTTGTCACCGAGGCGTAAAGATTAAGAAAAACCGAGACAAGTGTATTTAATAGTTTGGTGGTTTTGAAAATGACATGGCAATGCATTGGTGTGCAAAAACCGATTTTGAAATTTTACAGAAATATATTTTTAGTTTTTTTTTATGGTATAGGGATCAGGCAAACAGACGGTAATCCTGATGGTAAGTGATTACCGCCGCCCATGGGCAATCCGTACGCTCGTCTGCCACCTATCACATACAAAATCAGCTACTTATATCAGAGTATGGATTCCACATCTTACTATCTATTTTTGGTCTAATATTAAAAATAGCCATATTATAACTTGGTTATTTTCTTCAAAAAGTTGACTTTTGACCTCTATATTTTTGACAAAAAACACACTACCTCGCGCTATCGATCTATTTATAGCTTCAGTAACGTTTCTCTACGATTTATGTTCTTAGAAGGGTCGCCAACCCTGCTACCTAATAGGGCCTGAAAACTACCCAATGCAAAAGGTCGCGTAATCCGATTCCCTTCTCGTCCGCCCGTTATTAAATCGTAAACTCATTTTTTCAGGTAACACCAGAAATGATTTACGAGACCCTGAGGAGGCTCACAATGTGGAGGCAGTATGTGCTCACAGACACTATCGCGGATTATATGAGGGTGAGCTATAAATAAATAAATAAGTTCACACATCTGATGAACACTATGATTTGGGAGTTTTCAATCGAAGAGTGAATAGGCTGTTACATGCTTCACCCTCGGTCACATTATTACTTACGATCCCGAAGATGGTTGAAAAAGTAGCGACGACCGTGTACAAAGCACACAAGCAGGCGGTTCGACATTATTCCGGTAGTTGGCACTATGCATTTTTACATTGCGCAAGCATTGTGTGTCACCGGAATAATGACCCCAAGCCGCCTGCCTAGGTTTGACAGGTTGCAAAACAAACTCAAGCTACACAGACGGAACTGGTCTTTCAATCCAACCGTCTCCCTGCCTGGACCTCGAGGGTGCCTTCTACAGACCGACTAAACAAAAGAAAAGAAATGTCATATTTCGCTTGGATCCGAATTCTCCATCGCACACTTCGGTGCGGTTTGGGCGTGCGGGGTAAACCCTTTACCCGGGCTGCTTCTCGTGCCTTCGTGGCACGGTGTGTGTGCTCCAAGAGAGGAGCCTCCCGACGAAAGGTGCTGCTGGGGCGGTCTTCGACCCCGTAGGGCGTGCCTGGTACCCTGTCACACTCATCTGTCTGGGAGGGGGGAATGGGTAGTCACTGTCAAGGCTGGAGGGAGATGTAGGGTTTTTTTACGACTCATAGGACAGATAGCGCCATCTGTTAGTAGTTTTTTTTTGCAATAGTATACTCTAATGTAGTTTGGCCTGAACATCGCCGCCAGCCAAGAACGAATCAGTCCGTATAACTTATGTGTCTTCCTCACAATAATTCATGCTATTGACGACCATTCCAAAGTTCCTTGTTTTAAACTACTCCACTCAACCCTGGTTTCGCCGTTAGCACCTAATGTTCTACCAGTCGTTAAGAAAGTCATCTGTCAAATTAAAGCGCTAGAATGCAATTTGTGGAGGACAAGACCATTATCAATACTGCTGAACTGTATAGGTAGTTTAAAGCAAATCAAATCTTTGGTTCAAAGTAGATTATCAGTATGAAAACTGTGCGTAAAGGTTTCAGCATAATTATGATCTTACAACATCGTCATTTCAGCCAATTGACCTCCACTGCTGGACGTAGGCCTCCCACAATGTTCTCCACATATATCGGTCCTGTGCAACGCATCCAAAGGATTTCCACGATCTTCACCAAATCGTCGGTCCACTTTGGGTTATGTCTGCGACCTTTAATCTCCTACGGATTTAATTATTTCTGACACGATCACGTAGTGGGATTCCGATCATAGCCCTCTCCTTTGTCCTCTGAGTGACTTATTGTAAGCGGCTAAACACGTTAGGGAGTACATCATGTTATCGCTTTCATTCTCAACTTTATGACAGAGACAACTTGAGCAGCACTCAACGCTAAGAAGCTTCGAGTATTTGGGAGTCAGCCTAAATATCCACCAACCGACCGACATAATGGACTTTCCAACTACAACCCTCATTCAGATTTCAACAGCCGAAATAGTTGATCAAACAGCAATCTTACGCCTCGGCGTTTGAGTTCAAAATCAAGGCCTACGTTTCGTCTTTTCGGTGTGATTGCCTCTGATGGACTGGCACTGATATAGAATTTGTTTAGCGCCGGCTTTGATTGCTAGGATTATTCAAATTGGCTGAATTTTCATAGTAATTGGAAGTTACAAATCGGTTTAAGACAGAATTTACTGGGTGACTTTGATAACGGGGAGCTGTGGTCGTTCGTTTGCTGGTAGCTAAAGTTATGGACTTAAAACAATATCTACTATCCATTGACTTATTACTAGTTACCAAGTTACCGGGTCTTCAAGACTAAGTTCGGACTCGCAAGCCATATAAGAGCACACGCTCGTAATAAGTAATAAGTAAGGGTCGCCATCGCCGAATACGGTTAGGAGGACCATACTAGTTACCAGTCAAACGTTTCAAAACTTAATTTTACTTATCAATAGATGGTTTGTATACAGACAGAATAGATAAATATTCCACAATCATGCTGAAATCCGCTTGGTGACTACGGTTTCGAGGGACAGTATGAGCTTTCGCCCCGGTACAAACAAAAAGTTCACTGCAGCTTTTGCCCCGGCACGGATAAAAAGTTTATTTCTTTTGTTATCTAGACACACGTCAGTGCTTTAGCCAAGTTCACAAAGCAAAAAGGTGACAAACCCGCTGGGGTCGACCAGCATGACCGAACTATTTCGAGCCATTTTTGATCACTGAAAGCCGAAAATCTTTTTCAACTCTACGTATATAGTTTAGTCTGTGGACTGTGAACTAGTAGTAGTCACTGTACAGTCGCTTGTACCTTCTGCTGTGGTTTTGCACGTCTCATATGGGGAAAAGTGACATTGAAATGGGACAGGTCACAGATTTTGTAAGGACTTAAGAAAGGCTCCGACGAAAGAGCCTTTAGCAAGAACCTAGTGAGAGTCTCCCAAGATTCAGTAGGTAGCCGAGACGGTAGGAAGGACCATGGGCTGGTGAACGGAGTCTTGTGTACACAAGACCCAGGTAGAATGGGTGCCAAGCTGCACCCATTCTACCTGGAACCTTTTTTTTCCAGAACGCTACGCTTCCAGCGCTCATTTTTCCCGCGCACGTGCAAATTGTGGAATGACCTTCCAGTTGCGGTGTTCCCTGATCGCTATGACATGTCCTTTTTTAAACGAGGTTTGAAAAGAGTACTTCTTTCACGGTAGGCAGCGGCATGACTGTGCCTCGGCATTGTTGTTGTCTATGAGCGGCGGTTACCATTTACCATCAGATGGGCCGCATGCTCGTCTGCCTATTTCAGCAATAAAAAAAAAAAAAAAAAAACAATACAAGGTGGACATCTAAAAAGTGTATTATTAGCGCAGTTTTCCTACAAACGTTTCTCCAATGACGAGGTAAGTGGTCTCGTTTTGTTCCGAAGCGGGTCTCTGAGCGGGCCGGACGACAAAGCTTGCCGCCGCACAAAGAACCACTCGACAACGAATCTGCTGCGTTTTAGTGATCCGCAGGCTGCACAAGGATGAAGAAAATCCTGTAGGAAACTTATTCCTGCACTTGAACTGAAGTTCTACCGCTACCTACAGTTCACCGCCGCTCAAGAACATCTGAGAGATCAGAGATGTCGCTGATGAATTGCTTTTAAGAAGGAGTTGGTACGCTATTCTCTTGAAGGTCCCTAAGTCAAAGCCGTCAGAAAATTCTGCCACGGCTAGACCGTTCCACAAAACTGAGGTTCGTGAAAAAATCCGCGGAGAAACGCACTACCTTAAGCAATGAAGAACCCGACGAAAAAGTTTAATAGTTTACCTTATTACTCAGAACAGTTGCCTCTGAAAGGCAGCTCTGGCTTGGACCATTTCCTTTCTCCTGCAGTTAGGCGAATGTTTCCCGGATTTAGTTCGGACAATATAAGATGTCAAAGGCAATTCCAAACCAATTTTATTTTTATGAAATAAAATGATCCGCTGGCTGTTTTTCATTAGGCAGAACGGGGCATCGACATAGTCTCTGGATACAATTTCACACCAAAAGCGTTTAAAAAAGGGAACCCAACAGCGTTGTTATTAGTAGTTTTACAATTTTATACCTAGGTTAGGTATATTTTAAATGTCAAATAATATCCCGTCGAGGTAGAAAACAAATTGTAGTACATACATAAGTTATTTTCGAACTTAATCCATAGTGTTAAATTCCGAAATGCCACATAATGCTTTTTTGCGAATGGACAAATGGAGCCTTCTTTGTCGGAGACGCATTTATCGCGTGCACAATGCATTGTTTCTAGGGTTTCTATGATCGAAGACTAAAATCATTTAAAAATAGGCGCCTCCAATTAAATTGACACCGACTGCCTCTAATTTATACGTTCAGTATCGCTTTTTTTTTATTTCAGAGAACCTATCCGGTCAATCCTGAGGAGAGCGACTTCGAACATGAGTTGGTACATAAATTGAGAATAGCTGTTATAGTCGGTAGGTAACCCAATGTATATGTACACTTATGCACTATAATCCATCAATATTTGTTGTTGATTGCTGAACATACACTTGCGCACACAAAATCTCATACATTGACCTGACTCTGTACCAGTGTGCGTTCACTCAGTATTATTCATTTTTGTATGGAGAATCATGATCAGATTTAGTACTGAACTTTCTTGCTAGATGACGTTAATTACTTATTTTACGTTCAGTACTATGCAGTATCTTATTAAGTTGTCATGCAGATTATAAATACGAAATAAACAATAACCTGTAAATTACGTTAAATGGAACGCGCCGCCTTGACATTGACACGTCACTCGAGTTGTCACAATTTAGTGCAAATTTTTTCTTCTTTTCGTTTGCTTCAAATTCGATTGTTGCGTTTGCTTGGATGTTTTTCGTGGCTTTTTCTTCTTGAAGACTGTTTTTGTTACCTGGACACCGATTACCGCTTTTATATATCGACCCACAGCATCATCACCGGGACATTGGCCTCTGCCTAAACCTGCCGACCCACCCACCTCTCGTCTCCCGGAATTGAAGAAACGTAGCTATTTGCCCTGGTGACAGCTGCTGCCCGTCACCGGTGCTGTTAATTTGCTACGTTGAGATTTTGGATGGTTATACCGGAGTTCTCAGTTGCGGACAAAGATGTCGCTGTAAACGGGTACCCTTTTATTAAAAAAAAACATAAGTTATCAACGTAAAAATGACATTCAATTTGTTAATAGTTTAAGCTAAATCTATGAGAATCTATCTTTAATATCTATTTATACACGAATACCCAAAAGTCATAGAACAAAAATGTTATTTAGAATTCCTGACTGGCCGGATGGCGCATTGGTGACTTTGCCTCGTACGCCAAAGGTCGTGCATTCGATCCCCACCCTGGACAAACATTCATGTGATGAGCATTTGTTTTTCAGTGTGTGGGTGTATTTATGTATTTAAGTAGGTATTATATTTGTGTTTCCTCGGTGTCTGATATCTGTAACACAGTGCTTAAGCTACTTAGTATGATTTATAAAAAAAATCTTGTAAAAGACGTAGTTTAGTCTTTACCCGCCGATGTATTTCCTGAAAAATATAACCTGGACCTCTTTAAGGAAATATTGAATAGACTTTTCACGATCAAGGATCACCTTAGAACTCATCTTGACTAGGTGTTAGGTGACTCATCAGGTGTGATCGAGGTCAAATGCTTATCTGTCGTAAAATAAAAATAAAAGTTAGAGATGTACTGAATGTTAACAAAAACACTCGGTATGATTTATTTATTTAATTTATTTATTTAATTACACAGGTCCTTAAACCTAATAACGTAATTAAAGAGAAAATAGGTAACAAACAACTACATTATAAAGAAAAAATAATAACAATAACAGTTTGGAACGATACATACATAAGAGTAATAATATTACGAAATACAGATACATAATTATTACAGTATGAGATAATATGATAAAATCTAATGGCGGCGCTAGTGGCTCCAACGGTTGCCCTTGAGCGTGCTCAACGGGTATTAGTGGAGGTCAAAAGCTAATGTCCATTGAACAGTGTGTGGACGGAAATAGCCGTTTGCTTACTTATTCGAATATTTT